>JAAGKR010001092.1:0-21301 GCA_011419295.1 Clarias macrocephalus
GGAACAAAAAAGTGATGGTATGGTGTGGTATATGGGGTACAAAGATAGTGGGGCCATTCTTCATCAATGGAAACCTCAAGGCCACTGGATATTTGAAATTGCTACATGATGATGTGTTTCCCTCTTTATGCACTGAAGCTGGCACGTTCCCTGAGTTTTTCCAGCAAGATGGTGCACCACCACATTATGGGTGTCACGTCCGAGCATTCCTAGATGAAGAGTTTCCTGAAAAGTGGATTGGTCGTCATGGGCCAGTTGAATGGCCCCCAAGGTCACCCGATCTGCACACCATTGTTTTTCTTGTGAAATTCCCAATAAGTTTGATGTGTCACATGACCCTCTTCCTATTGAAAAAACAAAAGTTGGATCCAAGATGGCCGACTTCCAAATGGCCACCATGGTCACCACCCATCTTGAAAAGTTTGCCCCCTCACATATACTGTGCCACAAACAGGACGTTAATATCACCAACCATTCCCATTTTATTAAGGTGTATCCATATAAATGGCCCACCCTGTACAGTAAAATCATGTATGTTGAAAACATATATTACTATTTTCAATATATAGATTGTGTATTTATACCCCTCAATGTCAAAATTACATGTTACTCATACATCTATTGGATCTACAGGTGAGTCAATCTGAGGGAGAGTCTATCCACACTATGGCTGTAGAATTTATTTCAGTTAACTTTTAGAAAAGACAAATACATAATTTTTCAACATAATCTCCTTGCTTTTTAATACACTTTGTCAGTCCATTTAGAAGCTTTTGTATTCCCCTTAATATTTTAAGCTTAAGAATAAGCTTTGAGCCACAGTGCACTTCTTTATCAGAAGTGAATCTTGATCTTCATAGGGCTGCTTTCAAGGGACCAAACAAGTGAAAGTAAAATGGAGCATGATCAGTATTATAAGGAATATACATTAACCCAATTTTAATTGGCATTGTCATGCAAGATCACAATGCCCTTGGGTAGCAGTCCTCTGTGTTTAATCCGAAGCAGCATTACACCATCTGTTTGCGCAGTGCCACAATAATGTTTTTATTTATTTTTTTATCTTTGTTAAATTTATGACATAAAAAGTAACTACGCACCAATGTTTGCTGAAAATATTGTGCATTTTTTCCATTTCCAAGAGAGACTGTATTAACATCTTTTCAATTAAAAAATCACCAAAATCAGTTATTTATCAAAGGGTGCCTAAACTTTTGCATAAGACTGTATATCACCATCCTTCTTGGACAAATAGCTCTTACATAACCTAGAGGTGTGTTTGGGGTTGGAAAACAAATTTTATTCAATTCCATTAAATTTTATTTGTAAAGCAGTTTTAACAATTGTCATTGTCGCAAAGCAGCTTTACACAAATGATGGTCCCACTGAGTGCAAACCAGATTGGAATGGCACTGCAAAATGCTAGTTAAGTGTGCCCTTCATTTTGACTAAGTCACCCACAGTACCTCACTCTCTCACAACTTATCCTCCATGTTTCACAGTGGGAACCACACATTAAGGAAACATCTGTTCACTCTCTGTACGTCTACATGGTGGTTAGAACCAATAATCTCACATTTGAACTCATCATGCCAAAGGAGAGAGGGAGTTTTCGACTGATCTAATGTCCATTCTTTGTGTTTCTTGGCCCAAGCAATTCAACAGCAGCCAGGTCTTACTGAACGTGATGGAGAAAATTAGTTCTTCTGGTAACTTGCTCCTTCTGGTCACAATTGCTGCTTTCTATTTTCATGCAAAACCCAGAAGTATATATTAGGTTCTTTGTTTCTATCACGTGTCACACATACATTTGATCATATAGTGTATGCCAAGTATATTTGTTCTTTACCTATTCCTTCCCATGCACCCATACATGTTATATAGCTATTTGTTCAAAGTAAAGCAACATTCAGAATCAAGATGGGGAAAATAAGGACACGCTTCCTATTCTACAATTTAAAAAAAAAGTGATTAATAGCCATGTCACCGTCTGCGCCTATGCTGGACATGCACCTAAATTGCTTCTCACTTACTCTGAAGGCTCAATGGGTAGATGGCCTCCCCTTCTACAGGTGTGCAAGAGGGCGGGGACAATAGCTCAGGTACCACTGGTTGATTATCATTATTAATGGTTCTCAGGTTTTCTCTTTGCTATAAAAATGAGGCAGGGAGTTTATCTCGAGGTTTGGAGGTTTAAAGCCTAGAGTCGCGCAGTGGATGATATAAATGCAAATAGTGGCATGCATGCAAGGCAATGTCATGCACAGTTGGGACTTCAAAGGCAAGAACTGAATGCAGCTGTTTGATCACCACATTAAGGACAGCCACAAAAGGACTGTATGAGCTCTGGCAACACTCACTCTCGCCTAGAGCCAGATTTCGTGTTCCTGGTGCTGAAGAGGAAAAGCCTGCTGTGCTCGATGTTTAAATTCCCCCATCCCTGCCGGGAAAGCCTCCCAAGCCATCAGATGTCACACAAGGAGAGCTAGAAGGGGTCGGTTGACCAGGACAGTAAGAGGAGCCACTTTAAGGAGCATGCAGGAGCTCCTGCCCATGCGGGCCCACTCTGCCACTCTGCCCACCGCCATCACTTGCTAGCCCCATGCTGGCGTGTCTGGAGGCAGTGCTAAGCTGGCATGCAGGCAGCAGGCTGGTGAGCGATGGCGGCAGAAAGAGACAGAGTGGGCCCATTTATGAAGTGGCCTGATTCACACACTGCGCATTTTTAGCATCCGCGGCACATCCAGACCTCAAGCAAAGCTCCCTGCCTCTTTTTTATGCCTTCTTATAACCATTTCCTTTCTCCATTTTCCTAAATAAAATGAGCCTTTTCCCTTAATACCTCACCTCATGTCTGTGTGTCTGTGTTGCCACACGTATGAAATATCTTTCAAGCCATCTGTTAATAAAGAAATGCACATGATTACTTAATCATCAAGAAGTGTGACTACCTCCATAAAATAGAATTTTGGTGGCTAGGTATTTTAGAGTACTCAGATCTGTGTCTATGTCATCCCAGCAAATTCAGTCTAAGGTCGCAGTCTTTAGTGCTCAGAGATAACCAAAAAACTACATAACGTAACCTCCAGAAGTCTGTAAGCACATTAATTGTTCAATGACAGCATAAAAAGAGGTGAACTTGGAAAAAGCCCATTCCCTCCAAATGGAATATTGAAATAAAAATATGAACAAACAAATTGAAGATTTTGGGACAAAATTTTTTGGATAGATAAGATAAAGGTGGAGATCTTTGGTCATCATGCACAGCTCTATCTTTAGCAATAACCAAGAACAGAATATGCCCACTTGTCCAGAAGCTTAAGCTGGGCCAGAATCGTGTCATCGCGCAACATGACATTGATCTCACACCCCCTTACTAGTAAAATAAAACCAGTTAATTAGTCCCCATGATCAGTGAAAAGAGGAGGTGGGGACAAACAACCATTTTCAATTTAAGCCTTCACCCCCCACAAATTTGACAATGATAGGACAATTGGATGTTTGTGTACATCCTGGTGAACAAACCTCATCCCACCACTTGTGCATTCCCTTAAGCCCCCTAACGAATCAAGCTTTCATGGACTGAGGTTTGATTAAATCCTGAGCCCACCAAGACCTAATGTGTTCCTGCTTGAGTATGCATAATCAAATGGTAAATTACAGCTTGAATAGGGGAAGGACCACAGTGTATCAAGAATCTGGACCAGTGAACATTCTGGTAGTCCTAAGCTTTCTTGCCACATCGGCAATCCTACCAGGACTACCTTAGTTGTGACAGGCATGGAATGCTCCACCTATGTAGTGAGAGAGAAAGTGTTAGTGCAGATATCAGTGAGGGATGGGAAGATAATAGTGAAGAAGCAGGGGGACAGGAAAGCAAAACACAGATTTGGGGGGACTGGGGGAGGGAGGTGGAACCCTTAAAAACAGGTACAATGTACTGTTTCAGCTGCACCAGGTGATTTTGTATCAGCAGATATACAGTAACAATAGGGGGTTGTTTAAGATACACTATAGTAAATAATTAAATGAGTAACTGAAGTAAATAATGTTGCAAATAATGTTAATAATCTTGCAAATAATGTTAACATTGGCCAGTGTTTACTCACTTTAGCATTTCATCAGTAAGCAACCCAAGGCTAAATATCAACCTAAGAAAAGGTGTGCATGTGTAAATCCTTGCATGTTTGTGGAAGTACAGTACATACCAAAAGTTTGGACACACATTTTCATTCAAAGAGTTTTCTTTATTGTGTTCTTTATTGTGTTCTTTAGCCCAAACAAGTCTCTTCTGCTTGTTGCCTGTCCTTAGCAGTGGTTTCCTAGCAGATATTCTACCATGAAGGCCTGATTCACACAGTCTCCTCTTAACAGTTGTTCTAGAGATGTGTCTGCTGCTAGAACTCTGTGTGGCATTGACCTGCTCTCTGATCTGAGCTGCTGTTAACCTGCGATTTCTGAGGCTGGTGACTCGGATGAACTTATCCTCCGCAGCAGAGGTGACTCTTGGTCTTCCTTTCCTGGGGCGGTCCGCATGTGAGCCAGTTTCTTTGTAGCGCTTGATGGTTTTTGTGACTGCACTTGGGGACACTTTCAAAGTTTTCCCAATTTTTCGGACTGACTGACCTTCATTTCTTAAAGTAATTATGGCCACTCATTTTTTTTCTTCACTTAGCTGCTTTTTTCTTGCCATAATACAAATTCAACCTCTTTGAATGAGAAGGTGTGTCCAAGGTTTTGGTCTGTACTGTATAATGGGGCTAGGAAACCTGACATCAGAAAAATTTGGACTTAATCAAAGAACTGGCACTGGAGGTCTCCCCTTTGATCTCTCTCTCAAGATGAGGCAGCTGGGTGGAAAGCATACTGTAGCTCCTTTTTCTCAGAGCTGCCGCATCCACTCCACCACATGCTGAGCTGGGAGTGCAGTTTGGCAAATGTCCAGTTGTATGGCGAGCTCTTTAGCTAGGTGCTGGCTCCTGTGCAGCCTCCATGGTTGCTCAGCCTCGTCTTCCTTCCATCACTACTTAGGAGGGGGAATCTGGACACTGCCATCCTCTGAACCATAGTTCCTTGCTTCATGGTCAATAAGTGGAGCCTTTTCACCCTGAACATCTTTGTGGTGCATCTTGAAGGGCACATGCTTTGTGCTGAGCCAGGAGCCTGCGCATCTTGGCTGCACTGCTCACTCACCACTGCCAGGCTTTTTCTGGAGCTCTGTGCCATTGTTTGCTGGCTTGATATCCAATTGCAAGGCGGGCTGCCTGCGAATCTGCTCATCTCTCAAAGGATGTAGTTATAGCCCCCCAAAAATGATTTAAGGACAGCCCAAGTATCAGTTTTGCACTCTGTCATGACCTTGTACTGAAGGCACAGCGTAAGCTTAGATGTTTAGACTTTAATATTTACAATAGGAACATAACTAAGATCTGGGTCAGGAACAGGAACATGATACAGGAAAATCACAATAACCTAAACAATTGCCAGACTAAAGACTAAACTCATGATCTTAAATAATACTACAGAGTCCCCCTTCAGGGGTTAACCCTCATATGGTTAGAATGAAGGATAGAAAATTAGATAAATATTAGCAAGCCTGCAAAGCTGCTCAATTAGTATATCCAAATGAGAAAATAATTAATTCATGTCATATTTAAGGTTCGATAAATGTCATATTTTGTCATCAAAAACATGCCCAATAATTAGAGCTATTGAAAGCTTTTTTCTCCTTTTCATTTATTGGTTTCTCATGAAAAGATTGTAAACTGTTTATGAAATATTTTTGTGTAGATCTTTAGGTTTGTGCTAATGCTAATTTTAATCAAAGAAAATTCTAACTTATATGATGGTAATTACAATGAGCGTTTTTTTGTTTGCTTCCAGATTATGCTTTTTGCGACACTCGAAAATCTGCAAAAACCAATTGGCATCCTCATTGAAAAAAATTGTCTCTATATCTCATGATTGGGTTTCCTTTTTTAAGATTTAGTCCTCGGGCTCATAAGTAAACAATAAGTTACAGTGACATTAGATATCCAAGGCACACAAAATAGCTCAGGAGCTCAGAGAAAAGGGTGAACAAGATTTACATGGAAATATGAAGAGGGCTGTGTCAGAGTATTAGCCAAGATGGATGCTGTATTCAGAGCAACATACAGTACTACCTCGCTAAATTGAAATGACCTTTCACTGACCATGGTAATCTTATTACGTTTCAGGAAAAGAATGTGTCAAAATAGGCTAAAGTGTCAAAAAAATCTTTATTCAAGGTACAGTTCCACAAAAACCGTTGAATACATAGCAAAAGATTTTTTTTTTCTGACAGACGTTTGTCATTTTAAATCAGGTTGTCTGTTTTCATTAATGAAGTTATGTCTCTTAGCTGCAAATCTGCCAAGATTGTCAATATAAAATCCTTTATAGGTTGAGCCATTGCTGAATTTGTGGTTCTGCAGCTGGTTAAATTAGAGAGCCAAAGAACCAAGGTTATAGAGAAGGCTCCTATGAACTGTATGGACACTGCAGGTGTCAGTGAAGAGTGGCTTCAAAGTAACAGGGTTTCACTTGTTTCTGATGGACCTAGTGTAATGCTTGGTAAAAGCTCTGGTGTGGCAATCAGACTGGAGGCAATGTACACTAACCTCTTCACATAGCATTGCATGAGCCATCACTTGGAACTAACTGTATTTGATGCTGTGGATGAGGTTCAGACTGATAACCACTTCGGAGGCAGCACAAGAACTGGGCCACAAGTTTTTAAAATTTGGTGGCCAGTACTTTCCATACTTTAAAGGCTGTGTGAAGCTCATACAAAAACATTAAACATACACTTTCAAAATGCTGTGGAAGACCAAACAAGAAAGGAAACCAACAAGAGGTAAACTTAAAGAGATCTGGCAAATTATATGAAAAGCAAAGAATGGGTCTGTGGACTCATGTTCAATACACTTTGTAAACCTGCAACCTCTCTCAGCAGTTCCAATGTCATTCGATTGCACTTTTAAGAGCAGAACAGTACACTGGTGGCTCACAGGGTTCGGACACTTACTAACCCTAGTTACTGATCAGAAGGTCAGTGGTTTGAGCCCCAGCTCCACCAGGTTGCCATTTTTAAGCCCTTGAGGGCCCTTATGCTGTGTGGGAATCTTCACAGTATACCTACTACAAAAAACGTAGACTACACCTCTGTTTTAACGAATGCTGTTCTTTCTATATTCTTTCTCTTTCTTCTTGTGATTGAAAATAATTATGTTATAGAAAGAGATTGTCCAGTAAAAAGTTATGTCCCTGTGCATGATCAAGAATGGTATATAACCCACCCTGATGAACACTGACTCAGAATGAGCTGTCTGAAACATATTCTCCGTCAGTTGGCTTCTTCTCCTGAGCAGCTCAGATGAGATCCAGTCTGGAAAACATCAGAAGAATAATCCTAACACTGTGAGTTTGAATGTAACATGGTCGTTGGTGCCAGACGGGTCACTCTGAGTTGTTCCAAAACAGCTGATTTACTGGGATTTTAACTCTTTAGTTTACAGAGAATGTTCTGAAAAAGAGAAAATATCAAGAGAGTGGCAGTTCTTTGGGTAAAAAGGCCTTATTGATTTTAGTGGTCAGAAGAGAATGGCCAGACTGGTTTGCGCTGATAGAAAGGCAACAGACGAAATTTCTTTGCATTGCATTTATAATCCTTTCTGGCCACTCGAAAAATATTACCAATATTACCCATTTCCAACACTATAATAATATTTTTGCATATATAAACAATAAAAACTAAAATAAAAATATACAGTATATGAATGAATTTGCCTATGAATGAAACCGACTTTTACACAAGTTTCAGACTAGTGGATTTTTTTACATTAAAATTATTTCTCCAAATATCCCAGGACCTTATTATCTTCATGCATAAATTGCACAAAGTACTCTTTTTTCAAAAAGTAATTTAAAATTTTTTTAATTAATGTACATATTCCTTGACATGTACAATGTATCTAAGCATTGCTGCAGACCAAATACACCACTTAAAAAATGTCTTTAATGTCTTTAAGAATGTTTTTAAGAAACATGACAAAAGTGACTAATTGCCCAGTTTCCCCAACAGTAACTAATTTGCTCAGATCTCAATCTGATTGAGCATCTGTGGGATGTGCTTAACAGAAAAGTCTGATCCATGGAGGCCCATCCTTTGAACTTGTGGGACAATCCATGGGTCATCTTATTCAATCTATAGGCAGATGTTTAAATCTACAAAGTATGTGATCAACTGCATGGAGAAATGCAGCAATTGCCCAGCAAGGCAAATACTTTATTGGCTGCACTGATTGGAGTGTTTTTAAGCTTCAACTGGCATCTTGCACAAATTGATTGACACCTTGACATTTTACACCAGTTTTTCTGCAAATAGAACAAAAACCATGGTTCACAGCCAAACTTAGAGTGCTAGTTCATGTCTAGTTCTAGTGCCGGTCCAATAGCCCATCCTCCTAAGAACTGACCTTGTTTTTCCATTGGGCTAGAGAATCATGTTATTACACCACTGTATATGCCTGTGTATGTCTCTACTTACCCAGCAATGTTAGAGATGTAGTGGCAATGTTAGTGCTAGCACAAATGCTAGCGGCACAGTAGTCTCAATGCTAATGTTAGCGGCAATGATAGTGGCGATGTCAGTGCTAGCAGCAATGCAAAATAATTTTTGCAACAATTGCAAACTTCAACATGGCTTTGTGAGCAGTTCTGGTTGTATCATTACTATAAAGCATTTGAGCTGGCCATTGCATATTGAGTTTTTTTTTTTTTTTTAATAATTCACAAACTTTTTGTTGGTCATGATAATTCCACCAGCCTCTGATGTAAGCAGTTCTTTGTTCTAGCCCAGGAAAGTATTGGTGCCACCATGGAACAGTTTTTCCTGAGGGCCGGTGCTTTGGATGTCTGAAAACTGAAAGAACTGGTTTGAAGCACCAGCTCCAAACTATCTCCAAGAACCTTCTTGGTGGAAAGGGGTAAGACTGGTTTAAAGAGGCTACACTGAAATGCTGAAAAATGAGTTCCTTTATCAGTGTGGAGATGCCTGCAAGTCATTGCAAACTGCAGGAGACATTCCACCCCCCTGCTGTGGCAAACAAAGACCTGGCTGACAACCTGACTAGCTTCGATTGCAGGTTTGAGAGGGACAAATTTACACCCCTCACCCATTCCAAATTCATGACAATTGACCCATTCACACCCCTGCCAACCCCTACTCTTCTGCACTCTAAATATGTGAAGAGGATGTGAGATGGCTCCCTAGGGACAGAAAACCAGGAAATCATTTCATTAAAAATTAAAGGATGGTTTGGGTGTGTCATTATATTTATTTGTTTGTTTGTTTGTTTTATTTTCTTTAATGTTTTAGGAATGTATGTTACTGATATATTTAAATATGTACAAGGGGGTATCAAAAAGTTTTGAGACTTGTTTTGTATCATACCAACAGCCTTGTGCCAACAGCCCTTCCATGAGCACCAACCTTCATAAGTCAGTGGGCCAAAAGATATTGTCCTGTATACGATGCTTCAATGAGTCGCTCTAGGTGTTTTGAGGGGTAAATACACTTCAAGAGTGGAGGAACATAACTGGAAGGCGATGAGAGATCAGAAAGACCTTCAATAAGCTCAACCCGCGAAAAAATGTTGAAACCATTCTGCAACTTGTGCATGATGATCGTCGGAGAACAATCCACACAATTGCTGTGTGCAGTGTTGCTGCAAAGTTTGTCCCCAGATTGCTGACCCTGGCGCAGAAGGAACATTGCGATGAAGTCTGTCAAGAACTCTGTCGTGCCTTGGATGACTTGTCCTTCATGTCGAGGATCATTAACTTGGGTGTATGCGTAGGACCCTGAGATGAAGCAGCAGTCTTCGCAGTGGAAGAGCCCATCATCTTCACGACCAAAAAAATGTGAGGCAGGACCATAGCTCGACCAAGTACATGCTCATTTTGCATCAAGAATTCATCCATATCGGTCTGACCGTCAATAGCGAATTCGATTGCCAGGTTTTAAGATGTCTGAGGAAGGACATATGGCAAGAAAAACAGCCTGTAAACAGAGCTAATCTCAAAACTTTTATTAAGCGGTATAGACAATGAGCACACACTTTCATCTCAATATGATTTGCTCTGGAGGTCAGCCGACATCTGTTTATTGTCAGGGTGAGAAGGTGAAAAAAGGCCAGATGCAAAGGTTTGTTTTTGGTGCTCTTGTGCCAGCAGATGTGTGATGTGGATGCAGGAGTGGAGCCAGAAGTGACTCATGCATGGTGATGTCTAGCACAAAGAAAACAGGAATTCCATTATTTTCACTATTTTTATAGCACACATGCATTTGGTTTAAGACTATATTTAAACATAGCCAAAATATGCTTGCAAAATGGTTTTGGTCAATTAGGCCAGATTTGAATGTGCAAAGAAATACAAAGATGAAGCACAAACATTCTGAAATCAAGATTAACTTCTAACTCTAACAAAGTTATGCAAACATCAGAATAGTTCTTATGACTCAGTTCTGAATCCTCAATCATCTTAATTTTTAGCAAAAGCAGAAGAATTGGCCTTGCCTTCCAATATTTTCAGAGGGGTAAAACCCTACCTTGGGCATGTGGGTGCAGTTAACGATTTGTTAAAAAAGTTTTAAAATATGTGTCTGAAATAAAAATGATCATCAGATTATTTAGGCTTCACAGTGAGCAGATCTCAAACCAAGTGAACATATGTGAGAAATTCTGGAGTATTATGTTAGGTAGCACTCATCTCCACCTTCATCAAAACACCACTTGGCAGAAAATATTTGGTACTATATGTCACATTCCAGACTGATTCCCCTTTTGCTGTTATAATAACCTTCTGAAAAGGCTTTCACTAGATTGTGGAGCATGGCTGTTGGTATTTGTGCCCATTCGGCCCCAAGAAGATTAGTAAGGCCAGGTGTTGTTGCTGGGTGAGGACGCCTGGGGTGCAGTCAGCATTTCAAATCATCTAAAAAATGTGTTTAGTTTGGTTGAGGTCAGGACTCTCTGCTACCCATTTCATGTATTGTTTCATGTACATACTGTAGTAAAAAAATTAATTTTACTTTTAATTAAAAAGTTTTTTTCCCATATGAAAACTTGCTGAGTGTATCATGTGCTTGACCATACTGCTTTATACACTATCATTACAGGTAGTTTCTTACAGTTTCCTCTGGTTTATATCCTGTTTTGCTCCCCTGTTTCCTGCTGTCTGATTTAGACTTCCTAGTTTTCCACTGTTCTTGTTTCCTGGTTTCTATTCAAATGTCTCATGAGTCATTATATTTAAATCACTGTTTGTCTTGGGTTTGTGTGTGTGTGTGTGTGTGTGTGTGTATATACTTTTCTACTGCACTATTAAAACTATTGTCTTTTCCCTGTTTATTGTGATCCACAATATGTTAATATTGTCTTGAAAACCACATGTAGTTTCTAGACCATACTGGTCTAAAAATACGGCTTCTGTTTTATGGTAAATGTGGGAAGATGATCTGGTAATAGTGTTATTTAATCATACTTTACTTCTAATGCCAGATTTTTTGCATATTTGTCAAAATCCAGACTAGGCTACTCTAAAGCTTAATTTTGTATTTTTGTGAGCCATTTAGAGGTTGTCACAGTCGGGCCAGGCTCCGAACCAAAATCTGACATCACCGGAATACTAATCACCGCCACCTGATGCCAATCTACATGCAACTATAAAAGACACGCTCTTCACAGCACTCAGCGTCCGGGCTCGTACGCGAGAAAGTAGACGGACTCCCCGAATCTTTACGTAAGACGTGTGTACGTTCAAAGATAACTTACCTGTGCTCCTTGTCTCTTCCACTCGTGACTTCGTGGTCGAATCGTTCCTCAGCTCCAGACCTCCGTGCTGTGTCTCCTGGATCAACTCTTCACCGCCTCACGGTTCCAGCAGAGGGAAACATCAGCATCCGCTCCTCACTCTGTCGCAGTGACCCGTAGTCAAAAGTCTCATCAGAATTGCAGTGCCATCCTTAAGTATATTACCGTTGATTAACCATTCTGTGAATAAACACTACTCATCTTGACACTTACCTACTTGTGAGTCCGCCTTTGTTACAGAGGTGACCTTGCTAGTATGTTTCAGATAATTGTCCCATTTACGCTTAGGGTCACAAACTGATGGCTGGACATTCTCTGGTAGAATGCAGAATTTATGGTTCCATTAATTATGGCAAATCATCCAAGTTTCTGAAGCAGCCTTACTGCTGCTTCAGAACCTTACTGCTTTCTTACTGCTGAATCCTGAACACTGACCTGCATGTGAGGCCTTCAGTTCTTTCGCTGGTGTTCTGGATTCTTTTATGTGCTCCTGCAATAGTCGTCATTGTGTTTTTGGAGTTATTTTGGTAGGCCGGCCACTCCTAAGAAGGTTCACCACTGTTCCAACTTTTTACAATTTGTTGATAATGGCTCACACCATGGTTCACTGGATTCCCAAAGTCCCAAATGCCTTTTTACTGATTAGATTGTTTTTCATCTGTCTTTGGATTTCTGTAGATCGTCTTTCTTTTTTTAGATCTTTTAGCATGCTTCACTTTGTCATACAGGTTCACTTAACTGGTTTAAATTCAATTCAATTAAATTTTATTTGTATAGCGCTTTTAACAATTGTCATTGTCGCAAAGCAGCTTTAATTATTTAGGTTTGTATGAAATGTGAATGTGCAAGAATCAAAATGGTATGATAGTCCCTGATAAGCAAGCTGAGGGCGACAGTGGCAAAGGAAAAACTACCTGAGATGGCAATAGGAAGAAACCTTGAGAGAAACCGGACTATCTACCGGAAGCAGGAATTAATCTGCATTCATACTGTGTGTTTGGTGGCAGGCAGTTCAGTATAACACTTGATGTTAACTGATGTTAATATGGAGTCCAGTTAGTTATTGGAGGCTCAGATAGGTCTGGATCACTGGCAGCTCAGGAACAACATGTGTAACTCGACAGAGATACAGGAAGAGGGAAAGACAGAGAGGGGGAGAGCAGAAGAGGAGAGATAACAGTTAGATATGGTCACAGTCACATAATATATAAGGTGAATGTATAATGTAGAGTGCAAGGAGGGACTCCAGCAGGACTAACTATGACAGCATAACCGAAAGCGAGAGCCAGAAGGAAACATAGACATGAGGGCTCCCTGAGATGCAAAGCAACCAATCACCTCACCGCCAACAAACCTGAGTGATCAATGAGAGTGGGAAAGACTGCATCTAAACATACCAGTTCACCATAATATTCTACATCCATGAGTCCCCTTTTTTTTTTACATAGGGCTAGATGGATTTGGACATTTTTTTTTTTTACCTTAATAAATGAAATCATTATTTTAAAACCACATTTTGTATTTATGGGTTCGCCTTGTGTAATATTAAAATTAGTTTGATGATCTGAATCATTTAAGTGTGACCAATATGCAATAAATAAAAAAAGAAAATCAGCACAGCACTGTATTTTCTCACAGCAATCCTAGTTAGCTACTTTGCTGAATGTTTCATCATACCAGTCGGTCTATTATATTCATATCCAATAACCTAACAATGCAAGAGTAAGTTAGTGCAGAATATACAAACTTGATCATTAGAGAACTGTTAACATTAGGCTTCTTTTTTTTGGTTCCTCCACTTCCTCTTCATTCCTTATATGACAATATTTCCTGTCATTTTCCTGTCTCTTTGGTTTCCAATGATTTCCATATAACATGTAAATAACTAATGATTTTTTTGATGTAGCAACATATGAATGTGATATGTATGTACTCAGGAAAAGGCAGGGAACTTAAAAACCTCTTTTCTTGAACTAGAAAAAATATGACACTCTGTGCATGTGTTTGTATTTTCCTCCCGTCAACAAATGTGTCAGAGATGGCTGGCAAGCATATTGGAACTAGACATACTGTACACATCAAGTAGCTCTTCCATCTGATTTCAAATTTAACAAGAAGCACTGACTGTACACACAGTGTGACATTGTTTGGCCAAATTTAAGCTAGTTATTCACTTGAATGAGGACTGTTAACCTTAACTTAGCCAAACCTCTTGACATTACCATATCTATAAGTCATCTATATGACATCTATATGCTATTTTCCCATAGATGTCGATAGACATTCTATAGATGTCTATCAGATTTCATTATATTGACACCTATTATACATCTACAAATAGAGGTTTAACAGACATGTTTAAAAAAAGCTTTCTAAGCATTCTGTGCACTAGGTGGTGCCATTATTTTTGTTGCCCGTATTTTAATTTTAAAAATGTTGATTTTGTTTCGTTTTAAAATTAATATTAAATGCATTTTATAAAGTTGTACATCTGTAATTCAGAATAACTTTATAACTACCATAACCTTTCCATGAAATGACATGCACAAATGAGAGGTTTTTACATATCCTAATTGTCGACAAGGTTATGGAAGAAATCATAAAGTATATATATATAAACTCTCTATATATGTTTTATTTTATTGCAAAATTAACTGCCTTAGACTACTGCCTCTCCCGCTCCTCGCGAGCTGTGTAAGGGCCCTGCAAATTACACACGGCCCTGCATCTCTCTCATGTCAAAGCACTTTGATGAGCACAGCTTTGATGAGAAGATAAAGTGGAACTATTTTTTTCTGGACACAAACACACAACCATACACACAGACACAACAAGAGAACGAATTACAGGAAAAGCAATCAGATGTGTTCTCTCCACTTTAAATTTGATATCAGCAAATAATAGTAAGGTTAATTTAATGTGCTAGCTTGAAGTGCATCTCCCTCTGTTTCGGTAACGCAGCTAATATCTTGTGTCTAGCTTGCTTGCCAACAATTTCCAGGCCTGTCTTCTGTGACATTGTACCTAACAAAAGTGACTATTCATTTTATTTTTGTAATGTTTTGAAATTTAAAGATTAATAGCCTAGTCACTTGGTCTGTCTGCTGTGCTTCAATAAGCTTACTGACATCAGGAGAGCTTCAGTCAATTACAGAGGCATGAAAGTTCTGAGTTTTTAAATCTTTGGCCTAATGCCTGCCGTCATGCATGTCTATTATTTCAAAGAACATAATAGCACTGTGTGGTCTGCTTGGGATGCATGTGATGCCTAGGAATGGTTCCACTTGACCATAAAGATGGTCTTGAACTCTGGTAGATTGTGACTGCAAGTCTCCAATAACCGGGGCAGGGGTAGCTCGGTGGTTACGGTGTTGGACTGCTGATGAAGAGATCCCCGATTCGAGCTAGACAACACCAACCTGCTGTTGTTGGACCCTTGAGCAAGGTCCTTCACATCCAAGTGCTCAGGTACAATCGAATGTTGAGCTGGCAACCTGACCCTGTAAGTAACGGCCAGATAAATGACAGATATGTCTCATATGTGGAGATGTGCCAAATGGCAGGTGGACGGACACTATCCCTATCCTCCAACAACCATAGTGGACTTTATATTCACTTCATATTAAATTTTCCTGTTATACCGAACGTCTAGCCTCCTAACACACAGAATGACTGCAGATCAATCCTTGCTATCCATAATCCCTGTTCCCTGTTGAGTGCCTCATGCTGATCCACATTTTCTTCCTACACCTGATTTGGTCCCAGTCCCACATTACAGCTTTCTGTACATATCTAATAGCGTTTCCTTTATTAACTTTACTGCCACTATGGCTGCTGGTGCAGGTGTTATAACTCTGTTAATCTGCACTGGTAAGCATCTCTCTTTGGTATTTTTTTCTGTCTTATTTTCTCTTGTGAAAAGAGTGGTTTAGGGAGTGAGAGCGAGAGACATAATTTTTCACACAGTGTTTGGCCACAACAGAGGCCAGTCCTGAAGAAAGTTTTATGCAGCAATGCGACTCTCCCATTATCAATGCAAGATCTTCAAGAGAAATTATTGTGAGTCGCCCTATCATCCAGAGATCACGAGTTCGATTCCCGGGTGATGCTGAAAATTCTCGCAGCCGGAGGCCTAGAGAGAGCTGATTGGCAGAGTTCTCTCACAGAGGAGAGCGATGAGGGGTACTTAGTGCTCCCAAATTAGTCATTGTTCTACAGCCAATCAGGGGTGTGGAAGGAGCAGATAGCGCTGTCCTCCGAGTGTGTTACGCCGCCCCCAACGGTGAGTGAGCGAGCAGTTCAAAAAGATGCGGTCAGCTGGCGTGACGTGGTTTGGAGGAACCATGTCATATTCTTCAGCCCTCCTGACTTACTACTGGTAGTAGTAGCCTTAATGTGGGAGCCCCCTAGCGAGGGGGAGGAATTGGACACAACTAAATTAGGAAGAAAATCTGGCAAAAAAGATATAAAGATTGCTTTAAGATGCAGGCAAACTTGAGGTACACAAATCCTGTATAGTAAAAGTAGAGATTCCCTATGGTAAGATATTACTCAAGTAAAAGTAGAAGTCCCCCATGTACCTGAGTAAAAGTATAGAAGGAAGTTTCACTTAAGTTCAAAAGTACAGGGTTATATTAGCTGATAGTCTTTTTCATATTAGAAATCTTTGTCTCTCTTTCTCTTTGCTTCCGGATTGTAACTATGATTTTTTTTGTCATTGGAAGGAAAGGCAAATCACATATGGTTATGCATGGTGGTGAAATTTAGATACTACACTCCATTGTCATTAGGTAATACAACATCTGAAATGTAGTTGAGTAAAAGTACAAATATTTGCTGTGCTTTTGAGCAGAGTAAAAGAAAAAAAAAGTATCTATAATAAAACTACTACAATGAAATATGAAATATTTAAGTACACTTACAAAGTAAATGTATTCAGTTACCTCCCACCTCTGAAAATGGATTGTGAAATATGTCACATTTTAAGAAATAAACTTGTTAATAAATTAACTTCAAAACACATCAAATCAAAACATGCATTTAAACATGCAATTGTCAAAACTATCATTTGATCCATTCCATTGATAAAAATCTACATAAACATAAATAATTAAATAATTCAATTTAATAGTACTGTAGTTTTGTATGACTATGCACCAGTCTCTCTCTCTCTCTCGCACACACACAAGCACACAAATCATTAGTATTATGGCATTTAAAAATCATTTTTTTACCCTATTGTTGTCATGGGTCTAGCTGGTGGGTTGGCTAGACCGGCTGATGGTGTTGCCGTGGTCATATATGGTAGGCATGTACACAGAGGGGTGTGCAAACAGACAGTCTTTATTTACAAAACTCAAACAGGCATAACCAAACAAAGGAACCAAAACAACAAGCGTAAACTAAAACTAGGGCTCAGGAAAGACAGGTAACAAGGGAACGGCGCGCTAACACAGAGGACTGAGAACTGACAAGGAACAGAGGACTAACAGGGGACTGAGGATGAGGAAACATGGAGCTGGAGCTAACTAAAGATACATAGGGGAACTAGAGACAAGACTGGACAGGACATGGCTGGAACTAGGGACAGAGACTGGACTGGAGGGACAGAGACTGGACTGGACTGGAGAGACTGGACTAGACAGGACCAGGGGCACAGAGACTAGAGACAGAACTGGTTAGTTGGGTTAGTAGCTACACGGAATATGGAGACACAGGATGCTGACCTAACCGGGTTAGTATCTAATGGGGTTAGTACTGACCTAAAAAGGAAACAGAACAGGGCACCCATGAGGCTATTCCAAACTAGCAGCTAACCTACTAGCAACCAGAACCACTAGCAGTCAATCCCACTAGAGGCTAGCCTACTGGAGGCTAACCCTACTAGGGGCTAACCCTACTAGCGGTCTAGGCCTACTAGCAGCTAACCCTGCTAGCGGCTAAGCACTCATGGGGTTACAAACACCTAAACAGAAATGAAAGCAACAAACAAAGAACTCGACAAGAAGGCAGACACTGGGGATACACAGAACAGTACTTACACAGGAGGAGACACAGCCTAACTAAACACTGAACAAGGCAGCTCCATGAATCCATCAGAACAAGGAAAATACAGAAAACAAAACTAGAGCCTTCTGAAAACAAAGGTTACAAAACATAAACCAAATAAAAATTTAAAGAAACAAAAAGGAATGCCCACATAACGGTATAGGATATAATGCTCGACCCAGTTTCCCAGAACAGACTGCTATTTATAAGATGTTTAATGAGCCACCTCGGTTCAGACGAGCCCTATCACCTGACCGAGGTGCCTTCTGGGAAACTGAGTCGAACCAACAAAAACTACAAACATGAACAGTGACCTCTGGTGGAGGTTCCTAACAATTGTTCCCAAGCATGTAGGTGAAACCACAAAGTCTAATGAAACTAAATGTATTCGTTAAATTGAGAAATTGCACAAATTGGGTAAAGAACTTGACTCTTATAATCTTTAAAGAGGTGAGTCATTTCGAAAACTCCTATGTTAAACTGAATGCTTTGTTTTCATCGCGTCTCCACTGAGAGGATTTGTGCATATGTATCATACCTTCAGTTTTTGAAATAAGTCAAGCTGTGCTTGAACTGTTCTCTTGGCTGTTGCGAAAATTCAAACAGCGCGAAAAATGACGCAAACTTGAATGAGCTTGTGAACAGCTCATTACAATATGGAATTCTGATTGGCTAATCACCGTTATTAGTTCGAAAATGATCATACATAGATTTTATATTATTTAATATTTAATTTTCATGACAAATTTTATATAATACACAGCATTATTAATCTAAATGGGATGGTAAGGGGGATGGTGGTTTTTGTCTTTCTTTTTTTTTTCAGCTGGGGGTGGGGGGGGGGGGTGTTAGGGTGCCATCCACCCCACCTCAAATCGAGCTCTGGTTTTACCACCGTGTCTCCCAAACTGGGTGTGCATCAGAAAAAGTGAGATTGCCACATTTATTGTCAAAACAATGTCATAATATAATAATAAAACTTTATAAGCTACATAACCTTTATAAGACTCTACTTTAATTTAAGTGTCACGAACTGGTATGACAGGCAGTTCGGGCGGATGTTACTGCCGTGGGCATAAAGGGCAGGTATAGGCGCAGAGGGGTTGTATCAACATAAAGTCTTTTATTAACAACCAAACACAAACAAAACATAGGGCTCTGGACATACAGACACACTTATACAGTCTCTTTAGACACATATAGGCTTCTTTAAACATAGACAGGCTTCTTTACAACCTTTTAAGCATTTCAGACAATCTAAGCATTTCGGAGGCTTTAGGACTGACACGGATACTAGAGACTGGGCGGGACGGGGACCGTCAGAAACTGGGCGGGACGGGACATGCCAGAGGCGAGAAGGAGCACACAGGAGGCTAGGGGAGCACACTGGAGGCTAAAGGGAGCACACTGGAGGCTAAAGGGAGCACACTGGAGGCTAAAGGGAGCACACTGGAGGCTAAAGGGAGCACACTGGAGGCTAAAGGGAGCACACTGGAGGCTAAAGGGAGCACACTGGAGGCTAAGGGAACACACTGGAGGCTAAGGGTACAAACGGGAGGCTAATGGAACCCACTGGAGCCTAAGGAAACACACTGGAGACACACCACACAGTACACACACACAAATACACAAAATAAACCAAAAAGACACACTTACACATTACTCAAATCACAGAACACAACAGAGCCCAGATAAACTAACGTCAAGTCAAAACAAAACAAAACAAAACAAAACAAAACAAAACAAAACAAAACAAAACAAAACAAATGCCCACTGACAGTATTAATGCTCGACCCAGTTTCCCAGAACATCCAGCTATTTATAACAATAATAATGAGCTACCTCGGTTCAGGTGAGCTCCAGCATCACCTGACTGAGGTGCCTTCTGCGAAACAAAACAAACACAAACATGCACAGTGCCCTCTAGGGGTGGACCCTTACATTAAGTGCACTCCCAATGACATTGAACATTATGATTTTGTAAAATAGTGAAAGGAAACAAGGTGCTCTATTCTGTATTTTTTTCTGTCAACTTGAACATGTAAAAAAAAATGAAACAAAACTCTATGTATACTTGCCTCACAGATGTGAAAAATATATACTTATAAATGTCTGCTTTTATATAAACTAATGGAAAACAAATACAATTATGATATTCGTATGAAATGTGAATGTAGATGCATCCACTGCTGCAGAGATAACGAAATTACATAACTGCCTTCATCACTACTGCCAAAAACAAAGAAATCACTAATTTATCAATGAATTATAAAAAAAAGTCAGAGTCAGTCTTCTAGTGGTTTTTCCCTGACACATTCATAATCATTAGTCTACTTCTGCCGGTGTGCTCTGGAAAACTTTGTGTGCAGTTGAGCACTGATTAGACTACGTAGGAACTTAAAGGGAAGGATCACAATGCCGGCTCTATTTTTTGATGTGCCAGCTGCCACTGTTCTTATATGGCTCTTTGTCAGGGAAAATTATTCAGTGACAACCTGTAAATTTCCATGTAAAACACAACATACATATAATACAATATAGTTATGAATTAGGTATTTTGCTATGGGTACACAAACAAGATTTTCACTAACTCAGTTCTGTGTTCAAAACAATCTGTGAGGGATTCTTATTCTCCATTTTCCTTGGTTTTCTGCAAGAGTTTGAAAATGTTATTTTCTTGTATGTGTATTTTGGTATAAGTTTAAAAGTCACACATGAATCTAACATATTTACATCAGTCATGTTATGAAAGCCTATTTTCTGCTCTATGTAAATAAGTGAAATTTTTGAAATTTACACATATTTAAGAAGAGGCCTGTAGCACTGCAGATCTTCAGAAAGGCCTCAGACTTCAAAGGGTTTAAAGTAATCCTCATCCCAGGAGCTGACTTGAGTTAGCTTAAAGTGGGGAACAGATTTTTGTTTCTTTCTTGGCCTCAGTGAACCCTGTGTTTTGTGTGTGGAATCTGAATGTATAGGTGTAAACAGTTGAGACATCAATAGGAGTGAGGAAAGTTGGCAAGGGTGCATTATTTGCATTTGAATGTTGTCTGACATTGTAAAGCACACAAGGTAACACTAAAACAACAACAACCGAGAACAAATAGCAAATTAAGAGGCCCTGATTATACTGCACAAATATTATTTAGTATAACAAGATCGATGAAAAAAAATCCTATGAAACTAACTTACACAATTTATTCTGTTTTTCTATTCTGAAAGTCTATTTTTCAGTCATTTCTATACACAAAGTTTGACGTCTTTAAATGTATTTTTTTATAATAACAATAAACATATACAAACAGAGATAGGCTATATAACAGTTCCTTCTTTGTACAAATAAAATTAAATGTTCT
>JAAGKR010001092.1:21321-33217 GCA_011419295.1 Clarias macrocephalus
CTAGCAGCTAACCCTGCTAGCGGCTAAGCACTCATGGGGTTACAAACACCTAAACAGAAATGAAAGCAACAAACAAAGAACTCGACAAGAAGGCAGACACTGGGGATACACAGAACAGTACTTACACAGGAGGAGACACAGCCTAACTAAACACTGAACAAGGCAGCTCCATGAATCCATCAGAACAAGGAAAATACAGAAAACAAAACTAGAGCCTTCTGAAAACAAAGGTTACAATACATAAACCAAATATAAATTTAAAGAAACAAAAAGGAATGCCCACATAACGGTATAGGATATAATGCACGACCCAGTTTCCCAGAACAGACTGCTATTTATAAGATGTTTAATGAGCCACCTCGGTTCAGGTGAGCCCTACGAGGTGCCTTCTGGGAAACTGAGTCGAACCAACAAAAACTACAAACATGAACAGTGACCTCTGGTGGAGGTTCCTAACAATTGTTCCCAAGCATGTAGGTGAAACCACAAAGTCTAATGAAACTAAATGTATTTGTTAAATTGAGTTTGAAATTGCACAAATTGGGTAAAGAACTTGACTCTTATAATCTTTAAAGAGGTCAGTCATTTCGAAAACTCCACTGAGAGGATTTGTGCATATGTATCATACCTTCAGTTTTTGAAATAAGTCAAGCTGTTCTTGAACTGTTCTCTTGGCTGTTGCGAAAATTCAAACAGCGCGAAAAATGACGCAAACTTGAATGAGCTTGTGAACAGCTCATTACAATATGGAATTCTGATTGGCTAATCACCGTTATTAGTTCGAAAATGATCATACATAGATTTTATATTATTTAATATTTAATTTTCATGACAAATTTTATATAATACACAGCATTATTAATCTAAATGGGATGGTAAGGGGGATGGTGGTTTTTGTCTTTTTTTTTTTTTTTCAGCTTGGGGTGGGGGGGGGGGGTGTTAGGGTGCCATCCACCCCACCTCAAATCGAGCTCTGGTTTTACCACCGTGTCTCCCAAACTGGGTGTGCATCAGAAAAAGTGAGATTGCCACATTTATTGTCAAAACAATGTCATAATATAATAATAAAACTTTATAAGCTACATAACCTTTATAAGACTCTACTTTAATTTAAGTGTCACGAACTGGTATGACAGGCAGTTCGGGCGGATGTTATTGCCGTGGGCATAAAGGGCAGGCATAGGCGCAGAGGGGTTGTATCAACATAAAGTCTTTTATTAACAACCAAACACAAACAAAACATAGGGCTCTGGACATACAGACACACTTATACGGTCTCTTTAGACACATATAGGCTTCTTTACAACCTTTTAAGCATTTCAGACAATCTAAGCATTTCGGAGGCTTTAGGACTGACACGGATACTAGAGACTGGGCGGAACGGGGACCGTCAGAAACTGGGCGGGACGGGACATGCCAGAGGCGAGAAGGAGCACACTGGAGGCTAAAGGGAGCACACTGGAGGCTAAAGGGAGCACACTGGAGGCTAAAGGGAGCACACTGGAGGCTAAAGGGAGCACACTGGAGGCTAAGGGTACAAACGGGAGGCTAAGGGAACCCACTGGAGGCTAATGGAACCCACTGGAGCCTAAGGGAACACACTGGAGACACACCACACAGTACACACAAATACACAAAATAAACCAAAAAGGCACACTTACACATTACTCAAATCACAGAACACAACAGCGCCCAGATAAACTAACGTCAAGTCAAGTCAAAACAAAACAAAACAAATTCCCACTGACAGTATTAATGCTCGACCCAGTTTCCCTGAACATCCAGCTATTTATAACAATACTAATGAGCTACCTCGGTTCAGGTGAGCTCCAGCATCACCTGACTGAGGTGCCTTCTGGGAAACTGAGTCGACTAACAAAAAACTACAAAACAAACACAAACATGCACAGTGCCCTCTAGGGGTAGACCCTTACATTAAGTCCAATGACATTGAACATTATGATTTTGTAAAATAGTGAAAGGAAACAAGGTGCTCTATTCTGTATTTTTTTCTGTCAACTTGAACATGTAAAAAAAATGAAACAAAACTCTATGTATACTTGCCTCACAGATGTGAAAAATATATACTTATAAATGTCTGCTTTTATATAAACTAATGGAAAACAAATACAATTATGATATTCGTATGAAATGTGAATGTAGATGCATCCACTGCTGCAGAGATAACGAAATTACATAACTGCCTTCATCACTACTGCCAAAAACAAAGAAATCACTAATTTATCAATGAATTATGAAAAAAGTCAGAGTCAGTCTTCTAGTGGTTTTCCCTGACACATTCATAATCATTAGTTTACTTCTGCCGGTGTGCTCTGGAAAACTTTGAGCACTGATTAGACTACGTAGGAACTTAAAGGGAAGGATCACAATGCCGGATTTATTTTTTGATGTGCCAGCTGCCACTGTTCTTTTATGGCTCTTTGTCAGGGAAAATTATTCAGTGACAACCTGTAAATTTCCATGTAAAACACAACATACATATAATATAATATAGTTATGAATTAGGTATTTTGCTATGGGAACACAAACAAGATTTTCACTAACTCAGTTCTGTGTTCAAAACAATCTGTGAGGGATTCTTATTCTCCATTTTCCTTGGTTTTCTGCAAGAGTTTGAAAATGTTATTTTCTTGTATGTGTATTTTGGTATAAGTTTAAAAGTCACACATGAATCTAACATATTTACATCAGTCATGTTATGAAAGCCTATTTTCTGCTCTATGTAAATAAGTGAAATTTTTGAAATTTACACATATTTAAGAAGAGGCCTGTAGCACTGCAGGTCTTCAGAAAGGCCTCAGACTTCAAAGGGTTAAAAGTAATCCTCATCCCAGGAGCTGACTTGAGTTAGCTTAAAGTGGGGAACAGATTTTTGTTTCTTTTCTTGGCCTCAGTGAACCCTGTGTTTTGTGTGTGGAATCTGAATGTATAGGTGTAAACAGTTGAGACATCAATAGGAGTGAGGAAAGTTGGCAAGGGTGCATTATTTGCATTTGAATGTTGTCTGACATTGTAAAGCACACAAGGTAACACTAAAACAACAACAACCGAGAACAAATAGCAAATTAAGAGGCCCTGATTATACTGCACAAATATTATTTAGTATAACAAGATCGATGAAAAAAAAATCCTATGAAACTAACTTACACAATTTATTCTGTTTTTCTATTCTGAAAGTCTATTTTTCAGTCATTTCTATACACAAAGTTTGATGTCTTTAAATGTATTTTTTTATAATAACAATAAACATATACAAACAGAGATAGGCTATATAACAGTTCCTTCTTTGTACAAATAAAATTAAATGTTCTAGTGAACTTGATCATCTGTCTAAACAACATTTAACCAATGTTTTTTTTAGCTCATTATTGTACAGTAAATCTCAATAGCTCTGGTCCTGATTTCTCATGTTTGTTGTATAAATTTCTTCGATACAACATATTGTTATGATACTTTTATGACTTTTATGTAAGCTCTACTTACAATTAAAAATTGTGGCAATTGCAGCCTTTTTGCAAAATGTCCCCTTGCGCCACCGGCGGTCATTTCATGAAATGCGATTGATTTACTTGGCCGCTGTCGTTTTGCTGCGGTGGTGAGAATAGGAATCCTGGTTGACTACATACTGCATGTGGTAGCAATGGCATGCTCCTTCCACTCTTTCCACTCCTACCCCTTAAAAACAAGGAGCCCTACTCCCAAAACCAGCCTCTAAGCCCATGTTTAGCCTTCCTTCCCACTTTGTCTTGATCATTATTATTTCTTCCGTCTGGATTTTTGTTGCTAACACGCCTCTCTACACAGGTGGAACATTCTGTGCCCACAGGGATCAAGGTAAAATGTAGAAAGGATTGCGGCAATACCCTGGGGGATTACGGGATCAGCATGTTCACAGGGATGCGGCCACACTGATCCAGATTGTTGACATGGTCCAAGCCTTCCTTGATCAAGCATGAGTTATGGCAAGTATTCAAGGGGGTACACTTCAGATCGTGCCTTGGTGGTCTCAGGGTGTAATCACAACTCACAAATCACAACAATTAAGCCTGATTTAATGCGAGGCTTTGGAGAATGCAGAGAAATTGAGGTGTGTTCATGGTAATGTGCACAAATATCAAGTAGTTCCCCGGACCATTGAATTCAGGAGGAAAAAGCATCAAGTAAAGGCAAGAATTAGTCCTTGCCTCACTTATCTCCTAAGCTTGAAGACATATTGGGCTGGGTTTTCATGGTTTAATGAATAATGTGCTCGTAGAAGTGTCCTGCAGTTGGAATATGTGGGGGACAGAATGTGTAGCTTTGTCTGGAGGGACAGAGCCGGTTTCATCAAATTCAGCTCTGTGTCAATCCACTTAAGAGCACTTAAGAGCCCTAAAACACACATTGTGCAAGTAAAATCAATTGTTGGCTAGAGGTTAGAGGTAGACTGTAGTGCGTGATGTAGGACACTCAAACAAGAGAGGATGTGACACAGTTGCTGGTACTGAAAAGCAGCTGGGAAACGTTATTTGACTCACCTTAATCCAATGGCCGGACAATTAGGAATGGATAAGATACTATCTTGACTATTGGCTAGATTTTATTGGCCTGGCTTTCATTTGCGAGCACATGCAAGTGGTGCAAGTCATGCTGAGAATGGCAGCTGGTGAACATAGCAACAGCTCTGAAAGTACTGTTACGCCCATTACAACTAATCAAGATCAACTTTTAAAGAATGGATCTCATCTGGCCATTAGATTGAACTGCATGAGGGTATCACTTTGTGCTAGGTATAGTCAGAATCCTGAAAGAGGTTCTGACTGATTAACGGGCATCCTGTAAGGCAAAATTTATGATGTGCTTCAATTGATGTACTGTAAAAACTTTTATCATGATGATAATGTCAAAATAGTGTACCTGTATAAAAGTGGTCACTCACTCATTAATTTGCTATACGGCTTATCCTGTACATAGTGCAATATCCAATGGCATTCAGTGAATGAGGCAGGGTACACTCTGGATGGAGTGCCAATCTATCGGTGGGCACATACACACACACACACACACACGCACACACACAAGGGGGGCCTGGATCACTACATGTGTAAAATCATTACAAAGCAGAATCCAGCTGGAGCTTGTCCTTCAGAGGATGCCTCAGGATCTTTGCAGGGTTGGCCTTTGTCTACTTGAAATGGTGGCACAGTCTCCAGGCACCTCAGGATGGGTAGAAGAAAAGAATAGGTGGAAAAGAATTAGCGTAGCTGCCATTCATGATATTAGCAGAACTATATAAAAATGTGCTTTTAGATGTACTAGTGTTTGAGATTATGGGATGAATTATGTGTATACCAGACTAAAAAGATATGTCTTAAGTGTGGTTACAATTTCCCGCAGATTTCCCTGCTATTGAGATTGAGAGAGCGCACATGGCCCTCCTTCCATCTCAGTCTACGCCGAGCACGCTGCTGAGGAGCGTTTCTTACATTTCCCGGTAAAAGAGCAGTTGTGCAAGCAGCTAACAAAACAACATGCAATTATAAAGGTGCCACATTATGCTTCTTTCTGGACTTATCTGCGGAGATTGTGCGGAGGTGGCCCTATGGTGGACCGAGGTGTTTACCAGGGTTTTGCATATCTGGCTAGACTCTGCTGTTTACATAACGGAAAGATTATTTTATTCGATAATGTTGAATCAGCCACTAAATTCCTGGAAGTTCCGGACAAGGTTAATTGGCGTGGACTTTAAGATAGTTTCCGTGTTGTTTTTCTTTCCTTAATCAATTTGAGGGTATTTATCCCTATTGAACTTAATTGTGAATGAATGACTTTTTCAAGGTGATGCAGTTATCCGGTTAAATTTGGTTTGCACGCACAGGCCCTTTCAGGCTGCATACTTTATGACTGTGGCACCAGACCTGCATAAACATTGATTTTTCATATTTGTCACCTGCCAGTTATACTTATAGAGTTTACTTAAGGGTTTTTTTCTAAGGAGTTTTGAGGCGGTCTTCTAAGGCTTGGTGGATATATGGAGAGAACTACATCCACGTGTTAAAGACTATACCTTCTACTCTCCTCCACATAATTATTATTTAAGATTAAACTATCTATTCTTTCCTTCCACATACATTCATTGTGTAAGATCCTGTAAAATTGGTCCAATGGTTCTTTCTGATGATAACCCTGTTTATTTAGATTTAACAGAATTTTCAATCCCAAAATCATCTTATTAGAAATTTAATAGTACTCTCCCAATTGTTTTTGTTAGTTCCTTAAAGAAAAAATATCCCAATGAATTTTGTCGAGTAAATTGCGCCACTAAATGGGATGCAGGCTAGTCCACCTTAAGAGGCCACATAATTTCTTTTACTACTTGGCATAAAAAACAAAAGATATAAAATATTGGAACTGCTTCATAAAATTTCACCCACACAAAACAATTGGAATATTTTAACCGGTGCCAGATCTAAATTGAACCTGGATTATTCAGAACATGTACATGTAATTTTTATGAGAAATTAATAACATTTAGTAGGCAAAGGTTTTACCAATATGGAAATAAACCTAGTCATCTTTTAGCATATCAATTCAATTGTGAACAAGCTGAACGATCCATTAAGGCTACCAAAACTACTGAGGGAAAAATTTCATATGATCCGGTTAAAATTAACTCCAGTTTTAAAGATTTTATGAGAACTTCCTTATCTGCATTCCAAGACCCTACCCTTTTCTTGGATAAGATGTCACTACCTTCAATTTCAGAGAAAGATCAGGCTTTCCTTAAAACTCTTCTTACAAAAGAAGAAATTTTTGCAGCTATTCAATTTATGCCTAGTGGGAAGGCACCAGGGTTGGATGGTTTTTCTCTGGAATTTTATTTTTAAAAATTGGCACAAGCTCTCTCCTATTTTCATGCCTGTAGTTGCTAACCTTTTGGAAGACAGTCTCACTCCAGGTTCCTAGAAGACTGCCTCTATTAGCTTGATTCTTGACAATGTACGTCGTCTCCTGAATATAATACTACAGTTGAATACAGATGGTGACCCAGCTGCTATAATATGTCTGGATGCAGAAAAAGCGTTTGACAGGGTCGAATAGAGGTTTTTGTTTCAAATATTGGATAAATTAAATTTGGGCTTTAACTACATCAGACTAGTCAAACTTCTTTACTCTGATTCAACAGCTGTGGTTAACACTAATGGCTTATTATGTTACGGCACGCCAGGTCACGCCCACCTGTCAAACCAAGTCATGATCTCCCATGATTCCATACGCCAGTTCACTGTTTCAATTTTGCCGCCTCGTTAACCGGCTTGAGCACACCTGTTACTCATTTCATTCATTACTCTGCTCTATTTAACTTGCTCACAAACAACCACCCGCTGCCAGATTATTGTGTGCCTTAATGACCAATTCTCCAGCGATTTCACCTGCCTTGCTACTCGTATCTCGATTAACGCTTTGTTTTACAGATCACGCTTTTTGCTTCACGTCTTGGATTGTTGTTTGTTTGGATTTCTGGATAACAACCCCCACTCTCTCATCTCGACAATGAATTCGGATCACGGACTCGGCTTTGACCCATGCATGCTCACCACTGCGACTCATCTCCACGAAGCACGCACAGCACCCCTGCTTTGCAACCCGGCCGACGCACGCCTCATCTTCACAAGGCAGTCAGCGCATTCAACAACACACTCTCTGCACTTGGATTCACCACGCCCGCCCAGACCGTAACAGTATAATCTGGGCAATAATGGATCCAGAATGGATTTCTCGGCTAGGGGCGGCGCTGCAGAACCAAGGCGCCCTTCTAGGATCTTATCAGCAGGATATTCAGCAAATCATGACCATGCTTCACACCGTCACGCAGACGCTGACCTCCCTCGCCGAACAGATCCAGCAGCTGCACCTTATTGCATCTCCTGCTCCTCAGGCACTATCGCCACCATCAGAACCCATTACCCGCCTGGAACCATGCCTCCCTGCACCACCCAAATACGATGGTGACCCACTCACCTGCCGTTCCTTCCTCTCTCAGTGCTCTCTCCTGCTCAAGCTCCAAGCCTCATCCTTCCCCACAGAACGGTAGCCTACATCATTACTCTTCTTTCCAGCAGAGCAAGGAAATGGGGAACATCCCTATGGGATGTCCAAGTCGACTGCTGCGCCACATTCAAGGCAAAATGAGGCAAGTGTTCAATCGCTCTTTTTCTGGACGACGGGCGGCGGGTCAACTTCTCAAATTATGTCAAGGGACTCATTCAGTTCATGACTATGCCATCGATTTCAGGACTCTGGCTCTCTCTTGTGGCTGGGATCATCAAGCACTTTACGACACTTTCCTCCATGGACTGGCTAACTCCATCAAAGACGAGCTGGCTGCTCAAGACCTCCCTTCCACTCTTTAAGAGCTCATGGATCTCGCTACCCGCATTGATGCCCCGTAAGTGCGATCACCTCGTCAAAGCCCACCAGCTGCCCCATACCCCGGCTTTTGCTCAAGTCACCATCCCAGACTTCACCAGAACTGAAACCCCACCTGAACCCATGCAAATTGGCCGTACACGCCTTTCACTAAAGGAACGCCAACGCCGTCATGATGCAAGGTCCTGCTTCTACTGTCGCCAAGTGGGCCACTTGGTGCATTCTTGCCTGTTAAAAGCCCGGGCCCCTGGGAGTACAAGGGGCCTCCATCGGGAGCAAACCCACCTCCTCAGAAGAGGAGATCCCTTGTCTTTCTCAGGTCCCTTTTGAATACCACGACCTCAAGAAGGTGTTCAGCAAATCATGTGCCGTCACCCCCCATCGCCCTTAAGACTACACCATCGACCTCCTTCCCGGCACCCCCCCTCCCATGAGGTCGTCTCTACTCATTGTCATGCCTGGAAAGAGAGGCCATGAAACAGTATATCTCTGAGTCCTTAGCCGCAGGGATCATCCGCCCCTCCTCCTCCCCAGCTGGTGCCGGATATTTTTTGGGAGAAGAAGGACAAATCTCTTCACCCATGCATAGATTATAGGGGACTAAATGACATCACAATCAAGAACTGCTACCCACTTCCGCTGATGTCGACAGCTTTCAAATTACTCCAGGATGCTAACTCGACCTCAGAAATGCTTAGCACCTAGTCAGGAAAAGAGAAGTTGATGAATGGAAAACGGTCTTAAACACCCCCCACCCCCACCACTATGAATACTTGGTGGGCCCATTCTGCCTAACCAATGCCTCGGCTGTGTTTCAGGCATTATGTTCTCCACGATTTTCTCAACACCTTTGTTTTCGCCTATCTTGACGATATCTTGATCTTCTCTCACTCACACACAAAATCCATGTATGGCAAGTCTTGCAACGTTTAATGGAGAATAAGCTCTATGGTATGTTATACCAACAATCCACCTCCTTTCTGGGCGACCTCATCTCCCTATCAGGAATCCAGATGGACTCAGCCAAGATCAAGGCAGTCACTGAATGGCCTATCCCATCATCCAGATGTGAGCTCCAACGCTTCCTGGGCTTTGCCAATTTCTATCAACGTTTCATCAGAAACTAAAGTTCAGTGGCTATGCCTCTCACCACTCTCACCTCCATTAAAATCCCCTTTCAGTGGAACCCTCAAGCCCAGGAAGCATTCAACCACCTTAAACGCTTATTCACCACAGCACCTATTCTGGTCTTCCCCCGTCATTGAGGTGGAAAAGTCTGAAACAGGCGTTGGAGCAGTCCTCTCCCAGAGATCTCACCAAGATAACAAACTTCACCCATGCTCGTTCTTCTCTCGCCGGCTCACACCCCCTGAATGCAATTACGAAATAGAGATTGTGAGCTCTTGGCAGTTAAGCTTGCTTTAGAAGAGTGGGGACACTGGCTGGAGGTAGCCGAACCCTCCTTTCTCGTCTGGAAGGACCATAGAAACCTCGAATATCTGAAGGCGGCTAAGAGACTGAACGCACGTCAGGCATGCTGGTCGCTGTTCTCTTCATCGAACCCTTGGCAGAAAGTATCCGTATGCATGAAGGCATCCAGGGGGAGAAAGCAGTTGGGATGGAACCTCGCATATCATTATATGCAGACAACATCCTTCTTTACCTGAGGTAGCCACAATCATCAATTCCTTGTGTGCTAGAGACAATTAATCAGAATAGCCAGTCTAGTGGATACAAAATAAATGTAGGGAAATCCCAAGCTATGTTTATAAATGCCCCACAGAATGTTACAATTGCAATGTCCCCTTCACATCACTGACTCTGGGTTTCTTTATTTGGGCATACACATAACCCCTGATTTAAATGATTTGTTCTCTAAGAATTATTCACCCTTAATTATAAATCTTAAGCAGGATATAGATTGGTGGACCTCTTTTCCAATTTCTATTTTTTGAAGAATTAACACAATTAAATTGAATGTGCACCCCCGTTTACTTTATTTCAGTGCATATCCTGTTATTTGAACCCTAACTTTTTTAAGGGTCTGAATACAGCCATCAGTAAGGTTATGTGGAATAATAAAAAAAAACCCATGATCAAATTTATTTCTCTTCTCAAGCCAAAGGAGTGTGGAGGCGGATCTTTGCCCAATATACAGCTTTATTATTGGGCTGCTCAGATCAACAAATGCTTAAATGGTTTTCAAATGATACAGACTCCCTGTGGGTCAGTATGAAATCCTGTGAACACTAAGAACACTCTTCCATTTATTAATAATTTTAAGAATGTCCAGCCACGAGCTGAAATTTTTTTGTTATTAAATACCCTATTGGCTTGAGATGTCAGAAAATATCTCGATCTCCTCATCATCTTGAACCTTGACCTCCCTGCTTTGTTAGCTAGTTTTGGTCCTAGGACCTGGGTAGAAAAAATTATTTTTAATTTAGCCAGTTCATTTACAGATAATGTTCTCAAATCTTTCGTGATACTTAGAATTGATTACTACCTAGAACAGGTTTTTTTCAAATGTCTCAAGCTATGTCATTTTGTTCAATCTGAAATGAGACAGGGCAAAATCTGCTTTGAAATGTCTAATATTGAAAATCGCCTCCTACTTCCAGGCGTGTTGAAGGGTCAGATTTCCTATCTGTATGGCTCCCTTTTTTCAGAAACCTCTTCACCATTGAATTCTCTAAGAAAGGTTTGGGAAAAGGATATGGGCCAATCATTCACTGATGATGAATGGCTCTCTATATGTGAGGAGGTTTTTGAATCAACTTCAATTTCTGTGCATGAGCAAAACTTTAAATTCATATACAGAACATATCTCACCTTGTACGTCTCCACAAAATGTATCCAAATGTATCTCAGCTGTGTTTTAAATGTAATTCAGAAACGCGAACATTGATACATTTATTCTGGGAATGTAAGAAAATGAAACCGAACGCGGCGAGAGCGTCAAAGGACGCCTGTCGCCGCTCGTCGCCGCGCTGATGTAGACCGAATGCCTTTCTTGTATTTAAAGGGGCCGCAAAGCAATCAAGCTTGTTGATCTTATGGAGACTGACCAAAATGTGGAAGATAACAAGAAATTGATTCATAGAAAGAAATGTATTGTAGAAATAAACTAATTATAAGCCATTCGTATGGTGTGGCTTCTGTTCATTGTGAATTGCTTGTCTAATTTAATATATATATTTTTTATTATATTATTTTTCTTATTATTATAACATTAGAATCACTTACTAGTCTTGGTTTTTAATTAGAATAACATTAATAATTAATAAACACCCGCTATCGCAATAATTAACCTCTCCTCTATTTTGCTTGGGAACTAATGTTACAGGACTGCATCCCGCGGAATCCTCCCAAGCGGAGGACCTCCATTTTAATTGGTTGCCGCTCACCGCCGGCTCCCAACAATGACTTCCGGCGTCTTTGACGCTCTCGCCGCGTTCGGTGTGAA
>JAAGKR010001092.1:33237-142897 GCA_011419295.1 Clarias macrocephalus
AATGTCTCAAGCTATGTCATTTTGTTCAATCTGAAATGAGACAGGGCAAAATCTGCTTTGAAATGTCTAATATTGAAAATCGCCTCCTACTTCCAGGCATGTTGAAGGGTCAGATTACCTATGGCTCTCTTTTTTCAGAAACCTCTTCACCATTGAATCCTCTAAGAAAGGGTTGGGAAAAGGATATGGGCCAATCATTCACTGATGATAAATGGCTCTCTATATGTGAGGAGGTTTTTGAATCAACTTCAATTTCTGTGCATGAGCAAAACTTTAAATTCATATACAGAACATATCTCACCTTGTACGTCTCCACAAAATGTATCCAAATGTATCTCAGCTGTGTTTTAAATGTAATTCAGAAACGCGAACATTGATACATTTATTCTGGGAATGTAAGAAAATGAAAACCTTTTGGTATGAGGTGCATGATCTGGTTCAGAAAATACTGGCTAGAAAATTCAGTATGTCTCCAACTATATACCTATAAGTGTCATGTATCGGGGTGCGAGGCATAAATGCAGAAAATCCAGGTTTTTAAAGGAAACTATGTTTTATCTAAATGAACAAACAGGGAAAATTAACAAAACAAAGATAATTTAAACGAAAGCAAAACCAAAACACGTATATCAGTAACGGGATGACACGAACTAAACATGCAGACATTTACGGGTATAAATCAACAGATGCAAGACACAAACTAGAACTGAAACAAGCTATTTATAATAAAATAAATGAGCAACTCGGTTCAGGTGAGCGCCCACGTCACCTAACCGAGATGCAACTTTGGAAATGAAGTTTAAACTCAAAATGAACTACACACAAATCTCTGGGCGCTAGGCGCCCTCTAGGGGTTACCCCTGACAGTACCCCCCCCTCAAAGGGCGCAACTCCGGGGCGCCACAGGAGGTCCAGGGCATCCCCCCCAGGGTCCAATGTCCGCCCCTCTCACCCAAAAGCTGGCACCTATGTCCGGAGGGCCCGATGGCCTGATGCCCCCGTTGCAGTGGGGCGGCGGAGGCAGAGAACGAGCGCGGAAGAAGCTCACTGTCCTCCTTGCTGAGAGATGGCGGCAGGAAAAGCTCGCTGTCCTCAGCGACGTAGAACGGCGGTGGTGGAGGAAGAGAAAGCTTATCGTCCTCAGCGGCGCATGACGGTGGCGGCGGAGGAAGCTCGTCGGCCTCAAGGGCGTATGACGGCGGCGGCGGAGGAAGAGGCGGCTCGCTGTCCTTGGCGGCGCATAACAGCGGCGGCAGAGGAAGAGGCGGCTCGTCGTCCTTGGCGGAGCATGACGGCGGCGGCAGAGGAAGAGAAAGCTCATCGTCCTCTACGCCGCAGCTCGGCGGCGCGGTGCAGCAGCGGGAGCTCGCTGTGCTTGGCGGCGCGGTGCAGCGGCGGGAGCTCACTGTGCCTCTGCACCCTGGTCCCCACCAAACATAGACCTCCTGGTCTTTACCCTCCAGTAGGTGCGGGGACTCACGTCACCCAGAGCTGCTCCATTTACGAACGGAGTGCGCCGTATCGCCAGCCGGCAGCCTTCCCAGTTTGGCTGCTCTCTTCGCAGCTCCTCCTTGACCTGCGTCTTCCTGCCCGATCTCCTTCTCCTTTTGCTGCTACGCCGCTTGGTTATTCGGCTGCCTTCCGCGCCGGCTCCCCACAATGCATCCATTGTTGCCCCCCCCCAAAAGAATCTCCCGGGGGAAGGGCTCCTCTGCTATACCTCTGGTTAGGTCTTGCATTCTGTCATGTATCGGGGTGCGAAGCATAAATGCAGAGAATTCAGGTTTTTAAAGGAAACAATGTTTTATTTAAATGAACAAACAGGGAAAATTAAAACAAAGATACTTTAAACGAAAACGAAACCAAAACACGTATATCAGTAACGGGATGACACGAACTAAACATGCAGACATTTACGGGTATAAATCAACAGATGCAAGACACAAACTAGAACTAAAACAAGCTATTTATAATAAAACAAATGAGCAACTCGGTTCAGGTGAGCGCCCACGTCACCTGACCGAGATGTGACTTGGGAAATGAAGTTTAAACTCAAAATGAACTACACACAAATCTCTGGGCGCTAGGCACCCTCTAGGGGTTACCCCTGACAATAAGTTGTAAAATATCACTAGATATTCCTTCTGATTTAAACTGCTTACTAAATATCATTACTTATCTGGCAAATAAATGTTTACTTATTTTATTGCATCTCATGTACCAACTCTAATGAGGGGTGTGTCACACGTCGCTAATTGGAAAAAACTTACATACGACTTACAGAACTAATCTGAACTATTCTGGCGAATATGGGCCCCTTTGTGGAATTTACTTGAACAACCAAAAGTATGCTAAGTATATTAAATCTTAGCATGCCAAAGCATACTTTAGTGTACTTGCTCCAGACTAATGACTAGTATACTTGAAGGTTGCTATTTTGGACCAGCTAATTTTGTACTAAGTGTATTTAAGTTGTAATGAAATTGTGCAAAAGCGACTCTTACTTTGACACCGAGCGTACCTCTTGCGTTGTGGAATTGTGTGTAATCTCTCTCTCTCGTCTTTTCACCCCCCTCCCCGGCTTCACAAACATACAGAAACTCTGCTCTGTTGCAATTTTTTTCAAAGTTAAGGTGCTGGTTCATTTGTTTAGTTTTTGTTTTTTTTACTTTACCGCAGTGATTTCGTTACCCTGCGTTCACACCGAACGCGGCGAGAGCGTCAAAGGACGCCTGTCGCCGCTCGTCGCCGCGCTTCGCCGCTCTGATGTAGACCGAATGCCTTTCTTGTATTTAAAGGGGCCGCAAAGCAATCAAGCTTGTTGATCTTATGGAGACTGACCAAAATGTGGAAGATAAGAAGAAATTGATTCATAGAAAGAACTGTATTGTAGAAATAAACTAATTATAAGCCATTCGTATGGTGTGGCTTCTGTTCATTGTGAATTGCTTGTCTAATTTAATATATATATTTTTCATTATATTATTTTTCTTATTATTATAACATTAGAATCACTTACTAGACTTGGTTTTTAATTAGAATAACATTAATAATTAATAAACACCCGCTATCGCAATAATTAACCTCTCCTCTATTTTGCTTGGGAACTAATGTTACAGGACTGCATCCCGCGGAATCCTCCCAAGCGGAGGACCTCCATTTTAATTGGTTGCCGCTCACCGCCGGCTCCCAACAATGACTTCCGGCGTCTTTGACGCTCTCGCCGCGTTCGGTGTGAAAGCAGGGTTAGTATGCTCTCATGCCAGTGTCAGAGAGATTTCTTTTTTTCCATTAAAACGGTGTTTCCGCTGTGTTTGTGTGTGTGTCTGTTTGTTGTGCAGCTTAAAAAGTGATTCTGTTAGTATACGCTCACGCCAGTCTCAGAGAGATTTCTTTTTTTCCTGTTAAAACGGTGTTTCCGCTGTGTTTATGTGTTTGTTGTGAAACTTAAAAAGTGATTCCGTTAGTATGCGCTCATGCCAGTGACAGGGAGATTTTTTTTTCCTGTTAAAACAGTGTTTCCGTTGTGTGTGTGTGTTTGTTGTGAAACTTAAAAAACGAGGTGGGGAGAGGGAGGAGGAGGGTTACTGTGTAAAACAAGGCGAGGGAAGGGGCTAATTCCACACACACACACACACACACACACACAAACACACACACACACACACACACACACACACACACACACACGGCGCCTGCGCACACCAACGGAAACACTTATCTGTCGGGATTTATTTGTACTTTTTTAAAAGGTAAAGTGCAGATTAATTTGTTTTATTTTCATTTTATAGATTGTATTAATTATTTTTTGGGGCTGTGGAACAAATAATTTTCATTATTTTTTATGGGAAAATGATGATTTGGTTGAGTGTTTTGGAACACGAGCCCACTTCCGGAACGAATTGTGCTCGTAATCCAAGGTTCCACTGTACTTAGTTACTTTTTCAAAAATGTAATCCGTTATTAAGACAATTTATGTAATCCGTGAGCCAGACAGCATTCCCAGTCCATTAGTGTATGTGTGTGTCTGTGTGTGTGAGAAACCCCCGATAACCCGCCTCCCCGCTGTTATACCCCCATCTCACCTATGCAGTTTGACTATGCGAGGGCCGACGCGCGGAAAGATGGAAATCTAATCACAGCGCCAAAACTTGTGGCGAATCATGATGAACCGTACTTGTATGGCCACCACGCAAAACTGCGTAGGTGAAATAGGGGTATTAGAAGTTAACAGATTATGGGCCAAACTTCGCTGAGTGATGATGGTAGAATAATTATAAAGGTCTTGACTAAAACAACATGCATGAGGAAGCACAAAGGAGTTTTCATTTTCAGAAATGGAAACATACTCTAACTAGTTACTTTTATCAGAAAGTAACTAAGTAATGTAACTGATTACTTTTTGAAGACAGTAATTTTGTAATGTAATTAATTACTTTAAAAAGTAATATCCCCCAACACTGATTATAAGTACATTACAGCAATTCTTACTGTGTTACAAATACATGATTAATATACTCTGAATATATTCTTATTGCAGCAGTAGCATGCTGTTATACTTCTGGCCAATTACAAATATTAAACACTTTGTGGTTAATACAAATATACTTTATTATATAATATATACCACACAGTCTTCTATGATACTGTATTGCAAATGTATCCTTAACACTAAAGGTGTTAAGGATAATTTACACATGCTGAATGCATTTTCTACACTATAACATGTTTTTGAAACACATTACATCAGTTATTATGAGACAGATTTTATTTATGAGTTCAACACATTTAATTTGCAGATTTAATTTTAAAGGTTACAAAAAAACAGTACTATAATTTATTTGTGCTCAACAAAACATCATGTTGTCTTAAAAACACACAAACTAAAATTTAAACTCTTGTCTAAACCAAGACAGGCATTAGTATTAGAATATACAGGTACAGTATTAGTTCAAACCTGACGTGTTGATTCTAGCTGTTACACAGAGACTCTGAAAACAGGCCGAGAGCTATGGAGCATTATACCAGAGGCAAAGTACATAAGATTTAGCAATAACACAGATAATTAATAGAAAATACATTCTATAGTACTCTGTGTACTTAATTTCAAACTACCTAACAAAAAACATGAAATTTACCTTATACCGATGAAAATAAAAGAATAACGATACAAACTAACGCACGCAATGAGGAGCAGAAGAACTGGGGAGCCAATCAGAAAACAGATAGTCAGAATTAGCCCGCCTCCAGTTTCTGATTGGCTAGAGTTGTGAGTTGTAACACTGCTGCAGTTCGTGGAAGTGTAGTTTTATAAAAGTGAGCGCACAGAAGAGAGAGAGTGCAAACACATAAGTTATCTTGAACGCACAAAAGTGATTTTCAGTGCGCAAAAACGAGTTTGAGAGCGTGCGAGAGAAAAACAGGTCTAAAAGAGAGAGAGTAATGCACTAAATATATGCAAAAATAAGTACATTTGAATAAGTACACTTACAGTAAATTTAACTGAAAATATACTGAGACTACCGTATGTTAACATTTGTATTCTAATGTAAACTTGATTATGTACAATGATGTACAATGATTTCGATCATTTAAAAAAAAAAAATATATATATATATATATATATATATTTTTTTTTTAATCAAAAATAAAATTACACTATATAGAGAATATTTTCCTATAATATATTTGTGGAAAGTTTACTATAATACAATTATTTTGAAGTATGTTTAAAGTTTAATTCCAAAATTTGGTAAAAGCATGATAGTATACTTTTTATATATTAATTGATGGTACAACTTTTTGTTAGTATTTTTGCAATGTACTATCGAAGATTTCAATATATGTGTAATACACTAAAGTGTATTTTTTTTCACTGGGACTGTTTTGCCCTTTGCTTTTTCCATGTTCACCATGTTTATTAGCAGATTATTGTTTGTGTTTAAATGTTTGCTGTGGGTGCCGATTGTATATTGATCTGGCTCCGCTTTTTTTGTTGTTGTTCAAAATATATATATATATATATATATATATATATATATATATATATATATAAAGATATGTCTTTAGTCTACTTTTAACCTAGTCTACTTCTAACATGTCAGAAGACTGGCTAGATACGTGGGAGCTAAACCATTTAGAGCCTTGCATGTAAGTGGTGCTAGTTTCTAAACTTAACAGGTAGCCAGTGCAGGGATGATAGTATTGGGGTTATACGATCATATTTTCTTGATCTGGTGAGAACTCTGGCTGCTGCATTTTGGAATAACTGTAGCTTTTTTATTGAGCATGCAGGACAACTACCTGGTAATGCCTTACAATAGTCCAGTCTGGAGGTCATGAATGCATGAACTAGCATTTCTGAATCAGATACAGATAAAATGTTCCTAAGCCTGGCAATATTTCTAAGGTGGAAGAAGCCTGTTTTTGTAATATTGGAAATATGATTTTCAAAGGACAAGTTACTGTCTAATATTATGCCCAGGTCTTTCACTGTCGAGCTGGTAATAGTACATCCTTCTAAATGTAAGCTTAATTGTGAGAGCTTTTGTGTACTGGTTTTTGGACCAATAAGTAATATGAAATTAATAATAAAAATTATCGCTCATCCAAACTTTTATATCTTTAAATTGTGAAGGAAATCTGTATATCCAGAGGAAACTCACTAAGCAGAGGGAGAACATGCAAACTCCACATACACAAACCTGAAATAATAATAATAATATCACTGATTACATGAAAGCTATCAGCTTATTTTTAGCTTTAACCTTTTAATTATTTCTACAAACTCTTTACAGTGGATCCTCAGTTTGCGAGTAACGCAGTTTGTGAGTAACGCGGTTTGCCAACGTTTGGTAAGGCGAGCAAAGATTTTTAATAAATTTTGACTTGGAAAACGAACAAGTCTTGGCTTACGAGTACTATAGTATCATGTAGCACGCATGCGCTTCTTGTTTTGATGCCGAGCATCACGTGCTGAGCCAATGGTTTTTCTCTCTCTTGCGCGGCGGAATTGTGGGTAATCATCTCCCCTGCTCAGTCTCTCACTGATATAATCAACATCAGTGCACGTTATGTATATAATCGTGTGTGTACAGCGCGCGTGTACTGTTTATTATAACACGTGTTGCACATTTGTAAAGCAAAAGAAAGTCTCATTGGAGAGGCTAAAGATCTGTTTTCTCTCTCTCTCTCTCTCTGTATCAGCCTGCAGGTTGGGTGCACACACATCATTTGACACCATGCACGTTCACACACCTAACCACCACCCCCCCCCCCTTCTGTCCCCTTCAAACACATACACTCTGCTCTACACAGAAACACTGCTCTGTCATGATTCTTTTCAAAGGTAAAGTGCAGGTTAATTTTTTTTTTTTACTGTACAGCGGGGATTCCATGAGTCTACGCTCAGTCGGGGGTGGGGGGTGGGGTTGGGGGGTTTACTGTGTAAGACGAGAAGAGGGAGAGTGGAGGGGCTAATTCCACACACACACACAGAGCAAATGCTTTCTGTCGGGATTTAGTTTTACTTTTTTTAAAGCTAAAGTGCAGGTTAATTTGCTTTATTTTGACTTTATATTTTATATTAATTATTTTTATGTATTTGTTTTTTTGGGCTGTGGAACGAATAATTAGATTTTCCATTATTTCTTACGTGAGAATTTTGTGTTGAATTTTGATTTGGTTTATGAGTGTTTTGATAAACGAGCCTGCTTCCGGAATGAATTACGTTCGTAATCCAAGGTTCCACTGTATTCGTCAACAAGTTCTAATACTAGTAATATATATTTATCATGTCTGCATTATTATGTACAAATGTTCAATATTTCCAAGCACACCTTAAAAACGAATAAATAAATAACATTACAGAAGAATAACTGCATGCCTGTAAAGAAAGCAACATATTGAATGAGATGGACAAAAAGGCAGGCTTTTGAAATTAGAAAAGAGCTGGTGTGACAAAGTTATCAGAAGAACTCTGGAATATTCTACAACAGGCTCATTAACACATTCAGTTATTTTACTTATCAAACTGCACAAAATGTGTATCTAACACTACTGATTATTTTCAAGAGTTTTTACACCAAATATTGTTTATTTGATTACTCTTTAGTGCTGTTTATAAAAGGTTCTGTCATGAAGAAATGTTTTCAAAAACATAATTTTTCAATGGATTTTTTTTTGGATGTTCCCAAGACATTTGCACTGTACACAGGTTTTACTGAGCATGCTGGAGAATTTGAGCTCTTCTGGTAACTTTGTCACACTTGCTCTTTTCTATTTTCATGCAAAACCCAGGAGACTATATTTTCTTTCCCTCTGAAAACTGGTCTGTAATATGTTGCTTACAGGCATGAAAACTTTATTATATGTCATTTTATTTATTTATTTATTTTCAAACTAATTTTATACATTTTATTTATTAATTTTTAATTGTACGCACGTTAATCACCTATGTGACAAACATATACACATTAACAAAGTACTAAATACAATCATATAAACGTATAAACTAAGGTTTGCAATTAAAACACAGGGTCAGGGGAGCAGGGTGCTTTCTTGCATAAGAAAGTGAACACAACACCTGCATGATAGGAAGAGAGGTCGGCCTGACCCAGATAAGACATATACAAACAACGAACAAGGGACTTTTTCAATAGGTGTTTCTTCAAGAGAGAAGCCACGCGGAAACATAGTGGTGTGACGGAAAAAGGCACAAAGGATGAATAGGTTTTTGTATGACTGTGGCGAGCGGCTCTCATTATCTCAAATCAGGTAAAGGCGAACAAATCACAACAACCGTATGCTGGTGCAAAACACAGTTTAATCCGCTGCGTGAATAAAATACATACAGACAGGCAGGAACATAAGTGACAGATATATTGGAGAAAAACACTGGCTTATATAAAAAAGTTATGAAAATGTAATAATAATAATAATAAACTGAGATATACAGTATAGACGACACATCAGACTTGACTAAAACGGACTCAGGGTCCTGAGTCCCAACAGAAACAGTGAAATCTGTTTGGGTAAGAGCAGAACCACTCACAGAGATAATTTCTATGCGAGGCTTTGTGAGAAGCAGGTGTGGATTCATCCTTCCTCTGATAAGTAAGTCCTTTTTCATACTCCTTTTCATGCTGAAACTTCAGCAAATTCAAGCACATTTTTGGCATTCAGTTTTACCTTGACCAAGAGCAGCGTGATCAACGGAGTGTGAGAGGAAGGGAGGGTCCACACTATCCATACTGTTGCTATGGTTGCCTTTGCAGATGGGCTTAACTAAAGAGAAGCAGGGAAGGATCAAGATAAGATAGGAGAGATGAATGAGATAAGAATGATGAAAAAGACCAACAGAAAAAGAGATGCTTACCAATGCTCTGTCTCAGAACAACTGATGACAAAGACCCAGGATCGGGCGTCTGTATTAAGAAGTTGAGCACCTCACTACTATTTTTCTTTTTATAAAATTAATGAAAATGAAAAGATAAATAGAGATATAAAATAAGGAAAAAAGGAAAAGAAAATATAGTCACGCGATATAAATGACGTAAGCAGTCATCTGACAGGAACAATGATGTATTATAAAATGGTGGAAAGGTTGGATTATAACGGGGAAATTTTCTGGAAAAAGTGAAGAGTTCATTGGCAAAAAGAAAATTAGAAAAGGAATTTAAAAAGAAATCCAAGGGAGGGGACAGTGTTCGAATTCTCTCCCTCAGTACATAAGGTGTCTGCATTGAACTACTTTTCTACTTTCCAGTTCAAGAATCTTTGCCTGTTCTTGAACTGGCATTGGGTTGGCACACTTGAGCTTTGTTGCTGCAATAAAGTTCAGCTGACTTCATCCAGATCAACCGACTAAGGAGTTTTTTATTGATAGTATTATAATTTGAGTTACAGTTCATGTTTTAACACTAAAGTGTAACTGCCATTAACAGCGGAAGATAAAAATCTCCAAAATGTTTGGAAATACTGAAAAGGCTTTGGACATACAGTCATAATACAGACATGATAGACATATAACAACATTTTTACTGAAGATAATATGTTGCCTAAGACTTTTGCACAGTACTGTACATACATTGCCAGTCAAAAGTTTTGATTTCTGTGGTCGTTCCTGATTTGTATTTATTTCTACATTGTAAAACAAGGCTGAAGGAATCCAAAATATGCAATAATGTCCTTTGAACAGTTGATACTGGGATATGTATGCTACTCATGCTCTTTAAAGCCTTCATAACAGCACTAATCAGAGGTGATGTTAATTGATGATTTCTGCTAGTAAATTTAGAGTTCGGCTAGTAACTCTAAATGAAATTCTCCTTTGCAGCAGACGTAAGTTTTATTGTTTTAGAGGTAAGAGTTATTGTTTGTTCGAATCTACAAGAACACTTTAACAGCATCATGTGGTGTGAGCTTGGGGAGCAGCCGCTGAGCATCCTGTCAATACTGGACTAGACTCACATACTTGAAATGTACTGGACTTGCCCTGACATCTTTGTCTGCTACCCGCATTCTGTACCAATGTAAGAGCGCACAATGCAAGCCTAAATGTAAGAGCACACGTTGCAAGCCTAAGACAGAGTCAAGATTCCGGGAGAGTAAAATGTGCTCTTTTATTTAACTGTAAAGGTGAAGGTGTATTTATTATATTTATTATTTGCAGGTCTTGCCTCTTGATGATGAGGGATCTAGGCTGGTATAGTGGCAAAAGCATGTTAAAGGATGGCAAACTAACGACATAAATTAACAAAAACTAACTCGCTAACTAAGACACCTAATTAGCTGACTAGCAGAGACAAAACAGATTAACACCGTAAATGTACAAGAAACTAAGTACTATACAAAAAGACAACATAAATTACATGTGCAAATGTGCAAACAAGTTTGACAGCACGACAAACAACACAATCCAATACTGTGGTAATGAGGTAATGAGTTGAGGTAGTGAGATGAGAACAGTAACAATTTCGTGTGATTAGCAGCGAATATGTAAAAACAATCCTTGTGCAAATAGCAATTTCTGGTTGGGATGTGGATTTCTGGATGGTTGTTGATTTGAAATCAAGCGTGTTCATTTGTGTGTTTATCAGTTACAGTAAGTCCCATTTGTTTTGAGGTGATTATTTGAATGAGAGTGTGTATGTGTGTATGTGTGTTTATGTGAGTATATCAGTCACGTCCCTTTTTATTTAGGAGACGGATGGCTTGTGGAAAGAAGCTGTTACGTAGTCTGGATGTGAGGGCCTGAATGCTTCGGTAATTTTTTCTAGATGGTAGGAGGGTGAAGTGTGAGTTTGAATGAATGTGATGGGTGTGTCCGATCAGCTACAATGCTGGTGGCTTTTCAGATGCAGCGCGTGGTGTAGATTTCTTCGATAGAGGGAAGAGAGACCCTCGGCTGTCCTCACTATCCACTATAGGGTCTAACTGTCACACAATTCCCAAACCAGACAGTGACGCAGCTGTTCAGGAGGCTCTGGATAGTTCCTCTATAGAAGATGTTGAAAATTCATGGTAGAAGTTGGGTCTTCCTCAGTCTTCTCAGGAAGAAGAGACGTTGCTGGGTTTTCTTGGGCAAACAGTTGGTGTTGAGGGACCAGATGAGATCCTCCTCCAGGTGAACACCAAGAAATTTGGTGTTGTTGATGATCTCCACACAGGAGCCATTGATGTTCAGCAGCGAATGGTTGCTCCATGTCGTCCTGAAGTCAACAACCATCTCTTTTGTTTTATCAATATTAAGAGACAGATTGATGTCTTTACACTAGTCTGTTAGCCTCCGCACTTTCTCTCTGTATGCTGACCTGTCATTCTTGCCGAGGAGACCCACCACAGTCATGTCATCAGCAAACTAGTTGTCTAGGTGTGAGCACCAGATGGAGTGTGTTGGTGATAGCGCCGTCTGTGGAATGGTTAGGACGATACGCGAACTGCAGTGGGTCAAGTGAGGGGGGGCAGCAGGGTGATGATGTGTCTAATGACAAGCCCTTCAAAGCACTTGTGGGAAGTGGTTGTGGATTTTCTGAGGGTGTCTGCGCTTTACCTCTCTGATGGCCAGGGAAATTTTGGCCTCTGCTGTTTTTAGGGCCAATTTTAAAAGCTTGAAGCTGAATAGAAAGGGTGTACAAAAACAAGTACACCCTTTCTATTGAAAGGTGAGCCAAACTTATTTTGATGTAATAAGTTTGCAAAAAACTGATGTCATGAAATATTGTATATTTAGGAATTTTTACAATTATTGATTGTACATTGTACAGAGACTCAAATTATTATTTTCCCACATGAACTTGATATAAAAATAAGATTTAAAAAGCCATCTGTTGATTTCTGAGAGAACTAACGATTTTTTCAAAGTTGACGTTTTTGTGATATAAGGGCATTTTTTATTTAAATTTTAAAGTAGCATATCTTTTCCTCCCATGGGCCGACTGAGATGAAACAAGACCTATATGTTACCTTAAGCTCAGCTAAATACAACTTTGAAAACACTATTCATTCAAAATTCATTCAGTAGTTTTTATGTGATGCATGCACAAACAAACAAATAAACAGAAAGACAAAAACTCGAAAAACATCTTTACATTCTATACTTTACAGGTGCATCTCAATAAATTAGAATATCATCAACAATTTATTTATTTCCATAATTCAATTCAAAAAGTGAAACTCACATATTATATAGATTCACTACAGACAGACTGATATATTTTAAGTGTTTATTTCTTTTAATTTTGATGATTATGGCTTACAGCTGTTACGTGGTGTGGTATAGAGCGCCGCACCACGCGATGTTTTTTAATGATAAGAGCCCTTATGCTGGGCTATAGAGAGGGTAAATGAAATAGGAGGTTGTGAGAGTGCTTGTGATACGCACGGGAAGACCTTCCCGTTTGGAGATAGCGTGGGATTATTAATTAAGGAACTTAAAAGGAAACAAATGAAAACTGTAAACACAAAATAAACAAAAATCCGCCGTCTATTATATATATATTATATATCCATTCTCATCGAGAATGGATGAGGCTCTGGAAAATAAAACAGAACTTTTATCCTCTCGGGGCCTTTGCCCTTATCGAGGTTTTATGGGAGAGAGAGGGATTTGTGTTTTGTGCACAACTGAGCGCGCACGCTGAACTGATGCGTGCCGCTCTCTCTTTCACTTTCTCTCTCTCTCTCGCTTTCACCGGCGTCTTAAACAGACAGAGGCTGGGGCTTTGCCTCTGTCTCTGAACAGCACACTATATGTCTCACTATATCTTTTAGTTTCTTTCTCTTTCTTTCTTTCTTTCTTTTCTTTCTTTCTTTGTCTTTGGCCCTGATACCTTACCAGTGCTACCTAAATAGTCGCACGAAGTGCGCCGGTAAATAGACCCTTAAATAGACACGCCTTCAGGTGCGGCTCGTTCAGGCTGATTGCTTGACGGGGGCGTTGCCTGGCAACCTCGTGAAAAAATGGCCACGACTTTGCCTGTTCAGAAGTGGTAGCAACCTGCAGAACTGTCCGTTCTGAACAGTTTATGCGCGGCTCTGCCCCTCCCGCGACCCACATCGCTACAACAGCTAATGAAAACCCCAAAATTCAGTATCTCAGAAAATTTAAATATTGTGAAAAAGTTCAATATTATAGACTCATGGTGTCACACTCTAATCAGCTAATTAACTCAAAAGACCTGCAAAGGTTTCCTGAGCCTTTAAATGGTCTCTCAGTCTGGATCAGTGGGCCACAAAAGGTCATTGCTAAAGAAGATGGCTGTTTACAGAGTGCTGTATCCAAGCTGAATGGAAGGAAAAAATGTGGTAGAAAAAGATGCACAAGCAACATGGTTAACAGCAGCCTTAAATGGATTGTGAAAACTAAGCCCATTCAAAAATTTGGCGGAGATTCAACAGGAGTGGACAGCAGCTGGACAGTGCTTTAAGAGCCACCACACAGATGTATCCAGGACATGGGCTACAACTGTCGTATTCCTTGTGTCAAGCCACTCTTGAACCAGAGACAACGTCCAAGGTGTCTTACCTGGGATACGGACAAAAAGGATTGGACTGTTGCTCATTGGGCCAAAGTCCTCTTTTCAGATGAAAGTAAATTTTCCATTTCATTTGGAAATCAAAATCCCTGTGTCTGGAGGAAGAGAGGAGAGGCACAGAATCTACTTTGCTTGAAGTCCAGTGTAAAGTTTGCAGTCAGTTGTGGTTTGCGGCGCCATCTCATCTGCTGGTGTTGGTCCACTGTGTTTTATTAGGTCTGGGAGAAATTGTGAAGAATTTGAGCTGGGAAGAATGGTGGATCTGGAGCGCCGCAGGCAGCTGGAGCCGGTAGGTGACAGGGTTAATTCTGAGGGTGATGCGGTACGGTCCAATGAATCTAGGTGAAAGTTTCTGGGATTCTGTCTGCAAGTGTAGGTTTCTTGTGGACAGCCATACTTATGTCACCTATGCGGTATCGTCCCGGTGGATGTCGATTGCGATGCTGCGTGGTGTAGCGGGTGTTGGCGCGTTGGATGGCGTGGTTTGCTTGGTTCCATAGCCGTCAACACTGGCGGACCAACTATGTGGCCGACGGTACTTCAACCTCCGGTTCCTGGTGGTCGAACATCGGAGGCTGAAAACCGTAGCATAACTCAAATGGGCTTAGGTTGGTGGCGGAGGATACATGGAGATTATGAGATCGTTTTGCCCAGATGAGGTAACGAGCCCAGGAGCACTGACAATCGGCGACGAAACACCTTAGGTAGCGCTCCAGTTGTTGGTTGGTCCGCTCCGTCTGACCGTTAGTCTGAGGGTGGTAGCCAGAAGACAGAATGCAGGTGGAATAGATCAGATGGCAGAAGGCCTTCCAGAACCGTGACGTAAACTGAGGCCCCCTGTCCGAGATGATGTCCTTTGGGAACCCATGCAGGCGGACTACGTGTTCTAGCATCGGCTGTCTTCTTAGCTGACGGGAGCCCGGGGAGGGCCACCAGGTGTACAGCTTTGGAGAACCGATCGACGATGGAAAGGATGGCATTCTTCTCTTCAGAGACCAGCAGGCCCGTGATGAAGTCGACAGCAATGTGCGTCCAGGGCCGGCAGAGAACAGGAAGTCGTTGAAGTTCACCTGGTGATGGTTTGCCCGGGGGATGTCTTCCTCATGTTGTCGGGAGAGGGCGTCGGCCTTGGTGTTCTTGGACTCCAGGCAGTATGACAGGTGGAAGTTGTAGTTCTCAAAACATAACGCCCACCGCGCCTGTCTAGGGTTAAGCTGTTTCAAATTGCGTATGGTGATTAAATTCTGGTGGTCGGGCTAGATTATGAATGGCTCTCTGTCGCCCTGGAGCCAGTGTCGCCATTACTCCAATGCCCACTTTATGGCCAACAGCTCGCGGTCCCCTACACCGTATCGCTGCTGAGTGGTGTCAGATTTTTTGGAGAAGAAACTGCAAGGGTGCAGCTTCTGGTCTGGACCTCGCAGGGAGAGAACAGCCCCGGCGCCCACACCAGAAGCGTCCACCTCCACAACGAATGGCTTGTCTGCATCAGGATAAAGAAGGATAGGAGCGGTGGTGAACCGATGACAGAGTTCGTGGAAAGCGGAGCAGCAGGGTTGAGGTTGAAGGTGTGAGAAGACGGACGAGTCAGAGCGGTTAGAGGAGCTACAACTGTACTGTAGACCCGGATAAAGCGACGATAGAAGTTTGCAAACCGAGAAACCGTTGGAGTTGTTTGAGGGTTTTGGGTAGGGGCCAATGATGTACAACTTCCAGTTTCTGCGGGTCCATGGCCACACCCTGGGACGAGATGACAAAACCCAGGAACGTGGTGGAGCGCTCGTGGAAAGCGCGCTCCTCCAACTTACAGTACAGCTGATGGGCGAGCAATCTCTTGAGGACCGCACTAACGTGTTGGATGTGTTCATCAACAGTACCGGAAGTAGATGAGGATGTCGTTTAGGTAAATGAACACCCAGCGACCTAGCATGTCTCTGAAAACGTCATGAATTGTTGAAATACGGCAGGTGCGTTGCAAAGTCTGAAGGGGATAACCAGACTTTCATAGTGTCCTGTGGGGGTGATGAAGGCCGTCATCCACTCATCGCCCTCTCTCCCTAGGCCCGTAGGCAGAATTCGCTGCACATCGGCCCCCACTGTAGAATCCGGTTCTGAGTCCATGATATGAGTGAGTCATGTTGTAGTAGCCAAGGGTGCCCGAGGATGATTGGAGGAGATGAAATGGAGGTGAGGTAGAATTGGATTCGTTCTTCACTTTGGTTAATGGTGAAGGTGATAGGCTGGGTCTGGGAAGTGATGGGGCTGGAGGAGAGGGGCCGACCGTCAACAGATGTGATACGTACGTGCTGGGATAACGCCTCGATCTTTATCCCCAATTTCTTGTCGTAAGAAGAGTCAATGAAGTTACTTGTGGCACCGGAATCGATTAACTTGGTATTTCCGACCCGTTTGTGGCCAAACTGAAGGCATACTCGTATCGTGAGACGGGAAACGTTGGTCAGGGTGGTGGAGAGGTAGATGGAACCCGATGATCCTCTCTCACTCCTCACCGGGCCTGCACATTTCCCGGACGCAGAGGGCAGATGGCTCTGTGGTGCACCGCTGATCCGCAATATGCGCAGAGTCCCTCTCTGAAATGGGGTTCCCGTTCTTAAGGAGGCGCGCCCTATTTGCATAGGTTCCCCGGCTCGGCGCGGTAGCCACTGTGACTGGCGGTGGAGTAGCCGGCTGAGCTGCTCGATCAGTTCGGCATGCCGGTTAACCACATCGCAGAGGTGAGTGTAATCCGCTGGGTTTACTGCTGTAGGCTCAGTCATTCTGTCACGAGCAACCGGAGATGAAACAGAAGACTAGCAGTTAGCCCTGGAGCGTGGATGGTAAACCCAAACGCAGAAGTAGCGCGTGTAGGCAGGATAACCACGCAGGTTATTTTTAGAACTCTCTCGCGGCAAGGGCATGAGTTTACATAACGAAACCCGCGTTTTAATAACATACACTCAATCAGGAAATAAACACAAGAAGGTGAGTACTCACAAAAAGGCAGACGAAGCGTCGGTAATAGCATGGGTAGACTCAATGACTGAGCGATGTGCAGTACCATCTTGTTTTCTTTTATCGCGACCGTATTACTTCCGGGTCCTAGTGCCGGTCGCGTTCGGAGTGCGCATGACAGGGTCCAAGGTCAGCGGAGCCATATACCAGGAAGTTTTAGAGCACTCCATGCTTCCCTTTGCTGCCAAAAGTACTAATACCTAGTTTAAGTACCATGGTATCCCTGTCAGCACAACCAATCTAAACCATGATAAGGAAGATGCAAGACACCAGACCGACAATGCAGAAAAGCTGAAGGCCGCTATCGGAGCAACCTGGGCTTCCATAACATGTCCGCATTGTTCCCGTTCAAGTATTGAGAACTGTACATGTTCATACTTTTCAGTATTCCAACGTTTGTGTGTTAAATTTTTATTTTTATTTTTAAGTCATCCTGACTAATTTTCTGAGATACTGAATTTTGGGTTTTTGTTAGTTGTAAGCCATAATCATCAAACTTAAAGGAAATAAACACTTGAAATGTATCAGCCCGTGTGTAATGAATCTTTATAATATATGAGTTTCACTTTTTTAATAGAATTACGGAAATAAATAAACTTTTTGATGATATTCTAATTGATTGAGATGCACCTGTATAATATTTTGTTTATATGCAGCATCAGGAAGACAGGACCCAAACTATTGCCTGGCATGTCACAGATTTTACAGAATCTGTGTGTAGATCTTCTTATTACACATAATGCTGTTTGCTAGATTGTTATCACACAGAGAACACCAAGGTGGTAGGCCTAAAAAACAAATTACAAAATGTCAGACTTGTCTTGGCTCAGAGAAGTGAAGGATGCATGTGAATGCCTAGACTGTTGGCAATTGTGAGATGTGAGCAGTCTGACAAACATAGAAACCAAAGCAAATAGATGGCAAGTACATGGCAAATTCTCGCTAAGAATTTGTTATCCATTTATCCAGCTATTTGCACATTTCCTATTTGATTATTAGATTAATATTAAATTGCCGGTCATAATTTGATTTGTTAGTTAAACATTGATCGGCACAAATAAGTCACCACTGAAAGGGATGAATGAAGTAATGAACAGTAATGATACAACATGCAAAACTGTAAATGTATTTTTAAGTTTATTATTTATAGGCAACACTCTATAAATATAGGCAACTCTAGACAAAGGGTTCTCAAACCTTTCTGCAGCATTTATCTGTAAAATAACATCCACATACCCAATGAAATAATCCAACTACAGTATTCAAATACCGGTAAATTTAGCGGAACTAAATTTGGCGAGCACATTTAGTTCCGGGAGCATGCTTGTATATCAAAGCACTTGTATATTAAAGCATATTTCCCCATAAGAAATAATGGAAAATCTGATGATTTATTTCACAACCCAAAAATATTGATATAAAAATAAGTTATACAAAATATAAAGTAAAAATAAAACAAATTAACTTGCACTTTACCTTTGTATCTTTATCTTTGTGGGCACATGCGCGCATGTGTGTGTGAAGCTGAAGTAAGACGAGAAAGGAGAGGAGGAGGGAGGGGGCTACTGTGTAGGATGACTTTCACACACGTGTGTTGGAGATGCCCTCCACCTAAGTGTGGACTTATCAATGTGAAACATGGCTCCCAACATGGAGCCTAGACACTGCTGATGATGAGACAAAGTAGTTGTGTATAAACTGTTGTATATTTAGCAATAGTATGTCACAGTGACTGAAATTTCAATTCAATTTGACATACAAAGACATCTGTTACATCATAAAACTAATTCATTAAAGTGTAAAGAATCTTATTTGTTCCAGAATAAGAAAATGACAGTTAACAGATCTGATGAAGCTTCTCCTATATTTCTGTCTGTGAATACAATAGGATTATGACAACAACAAAAAAATCAGGTATTGCAAAAATCTCAATTTCAAAATTTTCAACAACAAAATGTGTTTTGCAGTTTACTGATCTTTCCATGCAGTTCACAGAGTGCTTTCTTAGCATTAGCGCAAGGTGGAATGTACACTCTGATAATGAAAATGATGGTGAATAAAACGATCTACATCTAACAGTCACAACTCCACCAGCGATGAGCAATAGCTAGAAACTAATAGAGTGTTCTCACACCATTCCGTGTTCAACCTTCTACTGTATATCTTATCCTGGGTACTGTATATCTTATCTCAGGAGGCCGGGAGCCTATCTGAGGAGACTTAGGTGTACACGCTGGCCAATCCATTACAGGCCACACTCAAAAAACTACAGGCAATTAGGGAACACCAATGAGTCAAATATCCATGTTTTTGGACAAGTGGGAACAAATGGGAATACCAATGAGCCAAATATCCATGTCTCTGGATTGCAGGAGGAAACCGGGCTACCTGATTCAGGAGGCGCGAGGCTAGAATGCTAACAACTATTTCATCATGCCATTCATTATGTGTAAAACAATTTAGATGCAAAAACTATATAAGTATAATAGGAGTTCAAGAAAAGCTCTTCTTCATATTTTTTATACAATAAAATATAAATAAATAATAAAATAATATAAAATATAAAAAGACACAAAAATATTTGTATACTTGTTAATAAAAAGGTATGAAATACTATCATTACTATAATAAGAAGCTCTTGCAATAATATTTTTTTTGTTTTATATGTTCCACCAATTGCTGCAGAAAAGATTATTAAGCCACTTGTATTTAAAATAATATACAATAATTATACAATACAGAAATGTTTCTTTTTTTTTTTTTTTTTGGAAGTCATCCTACAAGAATAATTTTCTACTTTATTATAAGCCCGTGAAAATGGTGATTCAGAGACTATTTATGAATCGACAACACTGACAAAAAAGCTGTGCTGTGCTATTTTGGATTTGCTTCAAGTAAGCAGCAAGTCCACCTACAAACATAAGCCATAAGCAGTTGATACATAGAGGGTGCAAAGCAAGCTTGTAATATAAAGTTATGTTTACCATAAAGGAAATAGTAGAAGTGAATAGTAAGCATAGGCCACTTTTCAAACTAGCCATGTATCTAAGCCTCCTTCTCCATTTGCATTAGTTCTTGCCTTCTTTCCAAATGAGCAGATGAACAGACTCACTGTGGACTTGCCCTTTGATGTGATGAACATCTGCGGCAAAAAATAAGAAATGGCAGTGGTCTCGAGGGACAGTATAATCCAAAAAATAGAAATGTGGAAATTCAGCAAATTCAACAAGAAGACTGACTAGATATACAGGATGGGTGAAAATTAACTAGGCCCTATCAAAAGGCTATAGAACTTGTAGTAGTACCACTGCAGTGATGAAAACAGTCTCTAAATAGACGATAGTAACCGTGCATGCTTGGTTAGACAAGCATTTTCCAGGACATTGGCTGGGACGATGCAAATGCCCTCCTGGAATTCCAGATCTTATTTCATGTGATTTTTTTCTTCTGGGGCTATGCAAAGGAAGACGTGTACAGGACAAAGCCTCGCACACTGGAGGACTTGGGAGCACAGATTCAAGAGGTTTTCAGCAATATTCCAAACGACTTCCTTTAGAAGATTGTGCATTTCAGCCCTCCCGTATAAAACAACCTGAAATGTAAAGATTTGCTTTTATTTTTCCATGTAATAAAGTACATGTAGAATTTGTTTCAATAAATTTGTATTAGAAATATGGACTGTATTACCAATCTCTAATGCCTAGTTACCTTTCATCCACCCTGTATAACAAGATGGCAGTTATATAGTTTTTCCTGGAAAAGAATCTGAATTATTCTAAAATCTAATGTCATACCTTAAAAGCAGGAATTCAGGAGTTCCTATTAGTGAAAGAGCGCTATTATGTCAAGCTCACTTTAATGGGTGTGCCCTCTTCTAGTCGCTCCCAGTGAAAGAGGCACAGTCTTACACTCTTCTAAGTTAAGACTGTTTTGATTATACCTAACTACTCATTAGAACTGATTACAGAACAGTGAATCATCTTGTATTGTATTACATTCCAGTCCATTATAATGGGTTGACAGTTCTTAAGGTCTTGACATACAAACGATACTATATCCCATTGCATTGTGCGTGTGGAAATGCTCTTACATTGATTATTAAAAATAGCTGAGATTTTTTCTGTTGTTTACAGTGCAACTGTTTAATGATCTCCATTCAGGTCTTAACCCAATTCCAGTAATTTCAAATCTCCTTAATTTGGTTCTTTGGTTGATGCAAGCCAATAACCCAGTAAAACTATAACTTTGGCGAGGAAGTGTACATATATTGCTAAGCCATAACATTACATTACACTGCTAATCATTACATTCAGTATAGTGTATGTTCCTCTCGTACCCCCTGGACAGCCCTGGCATGGGGTGTGCTGTGGTATGTGTGTGTGTGTGTTGGGGGGTGGGGGGGCTTTGTGGACTTGTTTATCTTGCATGTTTCAAGGGTGTTCGATTAGATTGGGGTCTGGGGAGTTTGGAGATAGTCTTATGCTCTTTGCTGCTGGGCCTAGTGTGCATTGTAGCTGCAGTGTACTGGCTGATCAGGTTTCTTTGGTTCCTGCGGGCATGAGTAAGCCTTGGGTGCCCATGATCCTGTCATCAGGTTACCAGTATACTGTATAATTGATAATCAATGTTTATGTGTAAATGTTATGGCTTATATATGGTAGTATACAGCTTTTCAAATAGTCAGTATAAGCAGTCTATCATAATATCCTCAATGTGTATAAATATGGAATAGTTTTACTAAACTCAGTTACATTGTTGTACTCGCCAGCAGGAGGAAGTAGGACATAAATCAAGTTTCTGCAGTTTTAAAATTTCCCACATGAAATGACTGGCTTGAATTTGAAACACATACTTGTTCCCCATCTGCTGAGGCAATATGGTGATCTGGAACATGAGACTGATGGGCATATGGCATTGGATTGGGACAGTTTCTCTGACATCTCTGTCCTTTCAAGCACAGCCTGCACACCTAACCAAAGATAGCATAGACCAGATTGTACAGGTTTTACACTCATTGGCAGAACTGTGAAAAGCAGTTCAGGACTGAAATTTCCTACAGTCTACCTGACCCTCCAATAATGAGTTAGACTCCATATTAACTTAAAGACATCAACCGTTATACTGAACTTCCAGGTGCTTAACAGACAGTATGACTGAAGATCAATCTCTGCTATTCGTTAACACCCATAATGAGGATGGGTTCCCTGTTGAGTCTGGTCCCTCTCAAGGTTTCTTCCTATTGCCATCTCAGGGAGTTTTTCCTTGCCACCGTCGCCCTTGGCTTGCTCATCAGGGACAATCTAAGCATTTTGATTCATCCACATTTTTCACATTTCACACAAATTTCCATAATTGTGTCTGATTTCCATGATTGTGTAAAGCTGCTTTGCGACAATAATGTATTTTATTCACAGATATCCAAACGCTTCTGTTTATACTCTTGCTTTAGTTGTTTTCATACCAGGTATCCTCTTTACCTGGTGCAGCTGTGGGCAGGCAGTCAAGGTTCACTCACTGTGTTATGGAGAATAGGCAGATGGTAAGTGTTCATCTATTCCTGTGTATGCTTTACAGCAGGGTATTTATGTGCTTGTTCGTCTTCTCAGCAGGATGCATATGATAAAGAGTGACCAAGCTGGGTGTATCTGCTCTGACCTGAAGTAAAACTGAGCTGAACAGCAGGAGACTGTAATTGATTTAATGTAGTATAGGTTTAGTTTTTTGGGTGAGTGCTCTTCAAGTGCTCTTCAAGCTGTGGCCAATAATACAATAAACTGTCCCGGGCCCGCTCCTACCTCCTGCAACTTCATTCACTACTCCACCCACATAAGTTGGCATGTACACCCTTTCCACCAAGGTGGTTTCGAAACTAGTTCAGAGCTGGTGCCCAATTTCGAACCTGTCCTTTTCTTTTCAGCCACACTGAAACAAACTGTTAAGGAACTGAAAGCTCAACTTTCCCAGTCAAAAGTAGATTTTCATCCTCATTATGTCATTTTTCCCAGTTCCCACTGTGACCCTTAGGAGGATTGGCTCCAGCTTTTAAGCCTCCATCCCTACCAAGGTTTCTTGCTCTGAGCTCTGTGAGAGCTGATTTTGTTTGCCTCTGTTGACTTGCCATTTAGTTGAGGGCTATTTTGGGAAAGTTGTGAAAAGTAAATTTAAATGTTAAATTACACTACTCTCCTAGTAAAACATCTTGACACACATTCGAATTCCATGGTCTTTCCTGTTTTTCTTTCCACATAGCAGTAAAACAATGCTGAAGGCATACAAAATATGCAATAACCTCCTTTGAACAGTTGATACTGAGATGTGGGAACTGGGATCAGAGTGTAGAATCAGCCATAATACAGCACCCCTGGAGTGGATAGGGTTAAGGTCCTTGTTCAAGGGATCAACAGTGACAACTTGGCAGAGCTGGACCTTTCGATCAGTAACCACTTGAGGAGGTACTACTTTATTGAATATCTAGAGAACAAGACAAACTCCTTTTTACTTCATCACCTGTAGTACATAAGAAAAAGAATCAAGAAAAATGCATTTTGTATAACTTTGTGTATAGTAATCGTCTCCCCATGACTTAAAGCTATGACTGGACAGTGGGTGCCTTTCTGCGCAACACAACTGAAACATCTTGATGGAAGTAAGTGATTATGTTATTTATTTTAAAGGACATTAAACTAACACTATCTTGTTTACTGTTTTAAAATATTAATACTATAATTGTGTTATTAAATTTGTACTGGGTGGCCCAAAGTCTGATCCACTGACATTTCTTTCTCCTTACATGTAATTCAATTTAATAAGTTTTCTTTTTATTGTCTATGTCTTCGAAATTCACAATAGAATATTGAATAGAACCAGATCCAAACACCATTCGACTTCTTTCTTTACGGTCACCTAAAATCAGTAGTCTATTAGAGTTATAGACAATAATTATATAGCTCTGTAATGAGCTGCAATTCCTAGTAAATGGTTGTTTCTGAGGCACTGATTATGATTGCCAGATTAATGTACTGTAGCCTTTTTACACCGAAACCCCATGTACTATGGAGTTGGGCATGTTATTTACGTAAAAATAACTTGATAGTATGAGCAGGTAGTATCATCATCTCATGGTTATACAGGATTCTGATAGCCATTAGACAATCTGTCTGTTCTTTGCTTGAGCTTTTCCCTGCCAAGTCTTCTAGCCTTATGTGCATTAGTATGCCAACAAATATTTACAAAATATTGCTCTTCAAATTTTATTTCAATGAAATCATCTGTGCCATGGCCATCACCAAGTGCCCTTCACTGGCCACTTCATTATGTACAGTCGTGGTCAAAAGTTTTGAGAATGACAAATATTAGCTTTCACAAAGTTTGCTGCTAAACTGCCTTTAGATCTTTTTTTCAGTTGTTTCTGTGATGTACTGAAATATAAATACAAGCACTTAATACATTTCAAAGGCTTTTATTGACAATTACATGACAGTTATACAAAGAGTCAGTATTTGCAGTGTTGGGCTTCTTTTTCAGGACCTCTGCAATTCGACTGTGCTGCTCTCAATCAACTTCTGGGCCAAATCCTGACTGATAGCAACCCATTCTTTCATAATCACTTCTTGGAGTTTGTCAGAATTAGTGGGTTTTTGTTTGTCCACCCGCCTCTTGAGGATTGACCACAAGTTCTCAATGGGATTAACATCTGGGGAGTTTCCAGGCCATGGACCCAAAATTTCAACGTTTTGGTCCCCGAGCCACTTAGTTATCACTTTTGCCTTATGACACGGTGCTCCATCGTGCTGGAAAATGCTTTGTTCTTCACCAATCTGTTGTTGGATTGTTGGAAGAAGTTGCTGTTGGAGGGTGTTTTGGTACCATTCTTTATTCATGGCTGTGTTTTTGGGCAAAATTGTGAGTGAGCCCACTCCCTTGGATGAGAAGCAACCCCACACATGAATGGTCTCAGGATGCTTTACTGTTGGCATGGCACAGGACTGATGGTAGCGCTCACCTTTTCTTCTCCGGACAAGCCTTTTTTCAGATGCCCCAAACAATCGGAATGAGGCTTCATCTGAGAATATGACTTTGCCCCAGTCCTCAGCAGTCCATTCGCCATACTTTTTGCAGAAGATCAATCTGTCCCTGATGTTTTTTTTTGCAGAGATGTGGCTTCTTTGCTGCCCTTCTTGACACCAGGGCATCTTCCAAAAGTCTTCGCCTCACTGTGCATGCAGATGTGCTCACACCTGCCTGCTGCCATTCCTGAGCAGCTCTGCACTGGTGGCACTCCAATCCCGCAGCTGAATCCTCTTTAGGAGACGATCCTGGCGCTTGCTGGACTTTCTTGGACGCCCTGAAGCCTTCTTAACAAGAATTGAACCTCTTTCCTTGAAGTTCTTGATGATCCTATAAATTGTTGATTTAGGTACAATCTTAGTAGCCACAATATCCTTGCCTGTGAAGCCATTTTTATGCAACGCAATGATGGCTGCACGCGTTTCTATGCAGGTCACCAAGGTTAACAATGAAAGAACAATGATTTCAAGTATCACCCTCCTTTTAACATGTCAAGTCTGCCATTCTAACCCAATTCAACAAGGTGTCAGAAATATTTCTAAGAGCTCATCATCCATACTGACAAGTAAATGTCGGCTACACAGCCATGAAATGAGTCTCCCGTTCCACCACATCCCAATAATAACATGGGCTTTGTAGACAATTGGAGTACCTTTGAGGCAAAGCTGGCCTGTTAGGTGGGGCGGTATTGATCCCACTCAGGAAGGTGCTGCTCTAATTTCTTGAAGTATAGCACATAGTCTCAGAAGAGGCCTAGTTAATCTGTGATTACCCAGAGCCCAGGCCAGGGAGCAGACAAACCATCAGCTAGCTGCATAGAGTCGTCACCCAGGGTTCATCATATTGAGATGGTGTCTGTTCACCAAGCTAAACACAAATTTAGAAAAACCCCAAAAATCTGTTTTAGCAATTTAACTAACATAGAGACCACAAATTCAGAGCACACTGAATGCACAGCCGGAGCCTCTTATCTAAAGCAGTTATTGTTAATGAAACTAACACAGATCAGGAGTTTGACATTCTCTATAAACATAAACCTGGAATAAACAGGACGAGTACATAGCTTTAAATGAAGCTAGTCCTCCTGGATACAGCTACATACACCAGCCTCGGCTAACTAGTAGAGGAGGAGGAGTCGCAGTTATTTACAACAATAATCTGACTTTCGTACAAAAACATGTACACAAATTTAATGCATTTGAAGTTCTCTATAGTAACATAAAAAGTGTAGCTACAAATATTAAGTCTGCTCAGTCGATCCCGCTAATTATCATTTACAGACCCCTTGAGAACAGCATTTACTGTATGTCTATACTGGACTCAGTAGGAGATCAGTAAATCAGTGTGTAGTAGGACCCATTCATAAAGCAGGTCACACTTTAGATTTAATAATATTCTTCAGATTAAGTATGAGAAATTTATTCACAATTCCACTGTCTGAAGTTATCTTAGATCACTATCTTGTCTCAATTAAAGTGTGTCATAGTAATAATGCACACACAACGCCACTCTACCATAAACGTACATTCACATCAACTACCACACAGAGCTTTATCAATAATCTCCCAGAGTTATCAACTCTGATTGGATCACCGTCTGACCTCACAGAACTTGATCAGGCGACTGAATGTTTAGAGTCAACATTTCGTTATACCTTAGATAATGTAGCTCCAGTTAAAAGAAAAATTATTAGAGATAAGAAACTCGCTCCCTGGTATAATGATCACACGCGCACTTTAAAACAGACCGCTCGGAAATTAGAACGTAAATGGCGTCAAACTAAATTGTTAGTATTTCAAATAGCATGGAAGGAGAGCATCCTGAACTATAGAAAAGCTCTTAGTGTAGCTAGATCAACGTATCTCTCCACTCTTATAGAAAATAACAAAAATAATCCTAGATTTTTATTTAATACCGTAGCCAAATTAACCAGAAATAAGACCACTGCAGAAATCTCCACAATATTGTGCAGTAGCAAGGACTTCATGAACTTTTTCAATAACAAAATTGTAAATATTAAGCATAAAATTGAAGCTTGGAAACCCGACAATGTAACTGATGCACATGTTAAGCTAACCATGTCAGATCAGAACCTAGAATACTTTACTCCCATTGAAGAGAATGAAGTAATTTTACTCATCTCTTCTGGAAAAACATTTACCTGTGTATTAGATCCTATACAGACACATTTTCTCAAACAGATAGTGCCAGAAATAACAAAAGCCCTGTTGAAAATAATTAATACTTCACTCAGCAGTGGGTATGTTTCAAAATCTTTTAACTTAGCAGTTATTAAACCGATCATTAAGAAATCTGACCTCGACCCCTGTCAGCTGTCCAATTACAGGCCGATATCAAACCTCCCCGTTATCTCAAAGATTCTGAAAAAGATAGTAGTGGAGCAGCTATGGCTCATATCTACATAGAAAAAGCATACACAAACTGTATCAGTCAGGATTTAGGCCTCATCACAGCACAGACAGCACTCGTTAAAGTAGTAAACGAGATGAGAAAAAACTGCTTAATAATGTAGAGCAATGTGTAAAGGATATAAGAGACTGGATGCTAATGAACTTCCTTCTGCTTAATCTTAAGTTCTAGTCATAGGACCGCATGCAGCTAGAAGCAAAATTTTATATCGCACTGTAACTTTAGATGGCCTTTCTGTTATATCTAGTGCAACAGTAAAAGACCATGGTGTGATTATAGATTCTAGTCTTTCATTTGAAGCTCATGTAGATAATATCACCAGGATAGCATTCTTTCACCTCAGAAATATTGCCAAGGTAAGGAATATATTGTCACTAAATGATACAGAAAAACATGTACATGCTTTTATCACCTCTAGGTTGGACTATTGTAATGCCTTACTGTCTGATTGTTCAACTAGGTGCACAAACAAGCTTCAGTTAGTTCAGAATGCAGCAGCGAGCGTCTTCACTAGCACCAGAAGATACGAGCACATCACCCCTATCTTATCTACATTTCATTGGCTCCCTGTGAAATTGATTTTAAAATACTACTTTTGACATATAAAACATTAAATGGTCTTGTGCCGCAGTATCTGAGTGAACTGCTAGTGTCTTAGGATTCGCCACGTGTGCTTCGATCAAAGGATACAGGCTGCTTGTCAGTACTGCGTGTTATGAAAACTACAGCAGGTGGCAGAGCTTTTTCTTACAAAACCCCAAGTTTATGGAATAGCCTTCCAAATAGTGTCCGGGACTCAGAAGTCTAGGCTAAAAACCTATTTATTTAGCCAAGCATTTTTGTTAATGGATTTGCTTTAAGTAAAGGAGCAGATATCTCAGGGAGCCCTCATGTCTGTGTTTCCTTCTGGCCCTTTTAGTTATGCTGTCATAGTTAGTCGTGCCAGAGTCCCTGCTTGCACTTTACACTAAATATACATTCACCTTATACATTATGTTACTGTGACCATATCTAACGGTTATCTCTCCTCTTCTGCTCTACCCTCTCTTTCTCTCTCCCTGTATCTCTGTCGCGCTACACATGTCGTTCCTGAGCTGCCAGTGATCCAGACCCCCTCTGCTCTCTGGACCTGTCTGACTCGTCCTGGTGCCCCACTTCTGGTTGGAAATCTCGTCACTTGGATGCCCTTGTGGTCTCTTTAGAATGCATGTGGTGTCTGGGGACGGTTTCACTCTACCATGAAGACGGTTCGGGCCTTGGCTGATGTTGACAGCTTTTTCTCTGAGGACTTGACCTGGCTGCAGTCGCTCAGTAGTTCAGGACTGGAATTTCCTACAAGTCTACCTGAGCCTCCAATAATTAACTGGACCCCATATTAACATCAACTTTAACTGAACTGCCTGCCACCAAACACACTGTATGAATGCAGATCAATTCCTGCTTTCCGTTTCACCCAAATGAGGATGGGTCCCCTGTTGATTCCGGTTCCTCTCAAGGTTTCTTCCTATTGCCATCTCACTGAGTTTTTCCTTGCCACTGTTGCCCTCGGCTTGCTCATCAGGGACTACCTGACCATTTTGATTCATACACATTCACATTTCATACCAACTTATATAATTATTTTTATTGTGTAAAGCTGCTTTGCGACAATGACAATTGTTAAAAGCGCTATACAAATAAAATTTAATCTAACTGTGCTCTACTGGATTAAAATATGGTAACTATTATGGTAACTAATATGTAGGCTATTTCAGGTCGGTGAACTCACTGGCGTATTCAAGAAACCAGACTCAAGTGATTTTAGATTTGTGACAATACGTTATCCTGTGGCTATGAATGGCCAAAACAATCAGGTAGGCTGTAGCATTTAAAAGATGCTCCATAAGCGGCTCAAGGAAAATGTCTCCCAAACTCCCAGCAGCAGCTTGAATCACTGATATAAGGCAGAGTTATACGAGTCCATGCCTTCACATTGTTTACACAAAACATCCGAAAAACAAAATATTACATCCGAATATTAGCGCGGAAATAAAGACTCTTTTAACCGGACGTTCTTTAAATGTTCTATTTTTTTATTTTGGTGAGCCCATGCAAATTGTGGCCCTAGTTTTCTGAGTGGCACCCAGTAAGGTGGTCTGCTGCTGTAGCCCATCTGATCCATTGCTCAACGTGTGGTGTGTGTACAGAGATGCTCTTCAGCATACCTTCGTTGTTATTTATGTTACTGTTGCCTTTCTATCAGCTCGAACCAGTCTGGCCAGTCTACCTCTAATATTAACAAGGCATTTTCACCAAGCAATCTGGCACTCAGACTCTGTAAACCCTAGAGAGGGCTGTGTGTGAAAATCAAGCAGTTAAATCACCTTTGTCCCTTATTCTGATGTGCTGTTTGAAATTCAGCAGAGCGTCTTGACCATGTGTACAAGTTTAAATGCAACAGGTTCCTCCTATATGATCGAATTATTGTTAATGCAAATATCTAACCAAACAGATGAGTGCCAGTGAGTCTATCCATATCTGCATTTAGATTTTTCTTCAGGCTGTCACTAAACTCTAGTCCTGCACTGTCAGGTTTTAACAAGTTTTTTTTTTTTGTAATGAATTTATCTATTACTCTTCAATGAAAGGTATAATGCCCTCACAAGACAATGTCAGTCACTTCTAAAAAATAAAGAATACTTTGTCCCAAAGAGAATATAAATAAGTTAGTGAGCTGATTAAGTGGTTTCTATTATTAAATTTCATCTTAATATTAGAACATTTAGAAGAACACAATACAAAGGCTGGTTTTACCCTTCGGTAATAAATATCACTTTTATGACAAAAGGCATCTTGTAAATACAACAAGATATCCACTGGTTAATTGGTTGAGACCCATCATGTAACAGAGAGACCATTATACACTTTTGAGATCTTAACACCCATAGATATCCTTTCTGGCTTATTATTTTGTAGCTGGAGGGAATCATTATGGTTTATAGGGTGAGTTTTCTGATAGGAGGGATAAAAATAGTGTTCCGCTGCCTACTACACATTCAGAGTCTTTTTCACTGCAAAGATGATGTCTTTGATTTGTGGTACGCTGTTGTCCTCCAAAATCTTTGCATATGGCATGGGGATGTCCACGCCGGTAACTCGGACAGCAGGAGCATCCAGGTAATTAAACGCAGGACCTACAGTTACGTAAAGAGGAAAACTTATCAGAACAGGTGACTGGAGTTGAGCAGGTGGACATTTCATTATTTTCTGTAAAAAAATGTAATAAAAAAAACATTTCCACTGCAAAATAAGACGTCAAAATTATGATACACATGATATGAATGGAAAGCCTGCTATTATTAACAGCAAATTCTTGAAAAAGTATGAACATAAAAAGATTTAAGGGTTTACCTTCCATGATTCTGGCACAAATCTCAGCACCAACTCCAAACTGAGGCCAGCCTCCCTCAACCGTTACCAAGTGGTTGGTTTTCATCACGCTAGTTTCAATCGTTTCTACATCAAGGGGTCTGATGGTGCGCAGGTTTATAACCTGTAAATTAGGAACAAATAATCAGAACTAAGACAGTAATATGCCACATAAGATAATTTTTCTTATCAGAAATAACATTATCCATTTTCCTTAGCATTCCAAATGCCACACTTAAATTCTGGTAATCAAAACTTCATTAGAAAGTTAAAAATTACACAAGCTTCCTAGTTAGCACTATTTATCCCCAATGATTTCTTGCATGTGTCTTGCATCTAGATTGACATGATTTTAACAAGTATTTACACTTGTTGCAGATTCAAATCCAATTTATTTGGACCATGAATAGTTCCCCTTTTCAATGTTCTTCTTTTCCCATTTGTAAACAGAATGATCTCTTTCTCATCTGTCCATCTCTGATCTGGTCTTCCTGTTTTTAAGATTTACCAATGGTTTACACCTTTTGGTAAACCAAAAATTTGGTAAAAGTTGTGCATGTCATCCACAACTATGGTTTTCTGTGGTCTTTCTGGCCTTTTGGTGTTCCTGAGCCCGCCAGATATTCTTTTCATCAACGTCCAAACAGCTGACTTGCCCACACCTAATGTTTTCACTATCTTTCTGATAGGTTTCTTCATTGGCTGTGATGGTGCTTAGGCCTTTAGAGTTAACAGCAACAGATTCCAAATGCCACACTTGAAATAAACTAGACCTGATTATAGAGTAATTCTGTCACATTAGCATACTTAAAGATCATAAACCAGCTAGCTTGTACTGTGTATATTTTCATTTTCTTTTCATTTTGTGAAGCTGCTGTGAGACAATGACCAATGTTAAAAGTGCTATATAAATAAAACTGAATAAACTGAATAAAAGAATACTGTAATTTTGAGAGACTGATGCAATATCTAGCTAAAACTTGCATCTTACCTCACATTCAATCCCCTCTTTGGCCAGGACAGCAGCAGCATCAAGACAATGACCAACCATTCGGGAATGTGAGACGAGCGTGATGTGACTTCCTGATTAAAATAACAAAACAATTCATATATCACAACTCAAAACTGACCATAACAACACACACTAATCTACAATTACTTGCCGCTTTGTAAATTTTACCCACTAGTACCAACTGTAATACTGAAACTATGAGAAAAGCTCATCTGTAACCAAGATTTAAAGGAACCCACACTTGTACAAGGAAGCCACACAAGACAAAGATTCACCTTTGTTATTTTCACCTACCTGATCTCTCAGTTTTTGCCTTTCCGATGGGGATGGTAAAGTCTTTGGACTGTGCTTCCTCAGATAACTCAAAGGCTACACCATACATCAGCTCATTTTCAAGAACCACAACTGTGTAACACAAGAAAGGACAAAGTTGGAATATTTTACTGTCCATGTTTAAACATTTACATTTTATATTTTTAGTTTGAGTGAGACTTTTATTATTTGTTAAGTCCTTTGCAAATGTTTAAGCTGGTCAACTAAATCTGAACCGAGATGAAAATTGTGCGTCATGGTCACCTATACGTTAAGGTGATAAAGGTGCTAATAACTTTTGGCAAAGTCAGAAAATAATTAACATTAAAAATTACCTCAGTAAATGGTTCTCTCATGCTGGCGTCTAAGGATATACTCCCATGACGTTAGATAAAACGGAAGTTTACAAAATGAAAAAAAAAAAAAAAAAAAAAACCTTTAAGACTGTAATGAGATTTAATCCAGATTTAGCATTATTCTAAAGCACTGGAGTAAAAAAATTGTTTATCAATGGTTCATAAAAGCACTGTTTTTTGTGCATATGGACATATATTTCCCTAAAACAGTCTATTGCATTCACCGGGATTGACAGAATCACACTAATAAAATCCTGCCTAGACACTACTGAACTCCCTCACTACAATGAAAATCAGGCCAAATAATGTCGGTACTCAAACTCACATTATAGCCCAATTAATTATGTGCATACTATGTTTCACTAAAATTTGCCTAATTTTTATTGTACAAGACACATTTTTCCAGCCCAATAAGATACAAAGTAGCCAAATTAATACCATTTTATTTTGAATCATTAAGAAGGTGGACAGGTCACCATTAAACAGTTGTGAATAAAAATAGGAATAAAAAAATGAAAACAAAAAAATGATCATGCCGGATATCATATATAAACATCATAGACACATGTGTACATAAAAAATAAATAAATAAATAAATAAAAACTCAAATTCCGTTAGGCCTGCCACCAGTGGCCGGTGTATTGGCATCCCTTACCGTGTAACAGTAGACATGGTCATTATGAGGTTACAATACTTGTATATGTGTGAAACATTGGGGCAGCTTGTGGAGTGGCAGAGAGGTGACCGCACACTCCATTAGAAGGTAATGAATGGTAGCATGTGGCCGACAGGAACTGCACACGAGCTGAGCCACTGCAAACGTAACGTCTTAAACTGTTAAGCTTTTTAAAAAAAAAGAATAAACAGCAAAGCAAGTAGAAAACCTCTAACATTTATTAACCGTGTCAAGGAAGTAACAGGAAAGCTGGAAAAAAAACTATCATCAGCTCTGCCTGTGTTTTAGCAGCTGGACAGACCAAGTTGCTTGAGGTAAATTAAGAAAGATTTACCAAATTTGTGCAAGTTCCATTTTTCTGTAATAATTGTGTCTAAAGGCCCATCTTACCTGGATTATCATCACGAATGGCTGATTTAAGGAGCCCCCTTGCATCCTCTGCATTCCAGGGACTTACGACCTTTAACCCAGGGCAGTGGCCATACCAGGCAGCAAAACACTGCGAGTGCTGCGCTGCAACCCCTGCAGATGCACCGTTGGGCCCTCGGAACACAATGGGCACGGACTGTAACCCAGCTGACATGTAGTATGTTTTGGCTGCTGAGTTGATGACCTGATCGATGGCTTGCATGGAGAAATTGAAGGTCATGAACTCGCAGATAGGCCTTAGGCCAGCCTGAATACATAGACAAAATTAGACAATAGTTAATAATTCATAAGTTTCTTTTTTTTAGTTTTTTCTTTTAGTTTTAGTCAGCAAACAGTTCACAATAAACGGTTAGCTCACATAATTTCAATATTCATACAGTCTTCAGAAATTCCCCAAAACTGATAACAGTAGACATTTTTAATTATCTGCCATCAGTCATATATAAGATATAAGATACTTATAAATGGGAAGTAAAAACAGACAAAATCTCACCATGGCTGATCCAACGGCAATGCCAGCAAAACCCATCTGAAAAACAAAACCTCACATAATATAAAAAATATATACTGTATGTGTGTTTATATTTCTATACTCATTAGTGAAGTGCCAGTTAGACGTAGCAAGAAGACCAAACTCCAAAATATATTCATTTATCTTCTATTACACATATCCTGTGGCATGGGGGACTGGAGCCAAATCCAAGGTGATTTTGGGCCAATCCATTACAGCATACTCGCTATGAGGAGTTTGGAAACACCAATTAGTCTAATCTGCACGTCTTTGGACTGTGGGAGGAAACCCACCAAGCATGGGAAGAGCATGCAGTCTCCATGCACACAAACCAGAGAAGGGAGTCAAACCCTCAAGCCTGGAGGGGTGAGGCCACAGTGCTAACCACTATGTCACTATGCTGTCCCCAAAATATAAATGTACTTACATCACCACTCGTACAGTAATTTTTGCATATACATGCCGATGACATGCACAATTTTTCACATTAAATACCCAACTATATAGAAGAATGTGTCCCTCCTTTGCCTGTGAGCCACAAAACATACTGCCCATTTTGCAGGGTCCCAGTTGTGATGCATGAATCAAGACATTTGAGGTTGCGATATGCATCAGTAACCATAAAGCACACACAAACTACACTACAACACAGCTCTTTGTGAAAGGAAAGGCCAACTCAAACCCAGTTACCTTTATCTTTCAACTACTCTAATGTTTGCAAAATCATGCCTGCACTTGCTGGGAAATGAATAAATGACTCAGACAAATTGTGCTCACCTCAGAAATGGGTGTATCAATAACACGTTTATCGCCATACTTCTTCCAAAGTCCTCTGCTCACCTGAATGAAATATTCACAGAGTACAATACCAAAGCTAATGACACAGTGTACAAGACTCTTTTTGCTTATTGATGAAAAAGATCAACACAACCACACTCACTGACCTTGTAGGCACCATCATACTGTGCAACTTCTTCACCAAGCAGGAACACACGCTCATCCCTCTCCAGCTCCTCGTCCATAGCCTGGTTCAGAGCATCTCTCACCGTCACCTGCAATGAGCATGCATGACTAGTTATTTAGAGCTCCTGAACTTTATGCCAGATTGCATTATCCACACACAATTTGCACTGCATTATACGCACACAAACAGAATATGGACAAAAGCATGTTGTTAATCCACACCTTTAAAACCGTGGCATTAATGCTATTGATCCATATATTACTGTTTCTCAAACTGGTTCTTAGAAAGCGTCATTTGATTCCACCAAGCTACTTTGAATTTCTGGTTGCGTTTTTGGGTACATCTGGAAACTGTGGAAATATCTCAGAGAAAGAGTGAACTGGAAAACCACTATTGCACTTATACAATACCATACCTATATTTGTTTTCTTCTTTTCAGGTTGGAATATACATATTTTTATATTGTACACAGAATCATTATCATCCTACAAGGGTGTCCTTTCGCCTGCACTTTCATTAATCTTGAAGCTATTGAAGATAATTTACAGATTTTTAAATCTGGATTTTTCTACAAATATCTTTAGACATCTTTTCAGAAGACCCATGTCAAGATGGCTCTTTTAATGTTTACCCTTTCTGAAAATATACCTACAATTCAATTAAAAGCAGAGAGCAGAAAAAAATATCCTCTTAAATATTTTGTGTGTGTGTGTGTTAATCCAACACAAATTATCAGGCAGCATAGCATCCTGTGTGGCACAAGCAAACTGTCAAGGTTGTTTAGAATTGTAACGAAATCTGAAAAATATTAATATTCAACTGGGATATTTATAAAATAGTTATACTTATAGAATCGTAATACAAATCAAATCGGCACCCAAGTATTGTGATAATATTGTATAGGGTGGATCCTGGCGATTTTCATGCCTAGGAGAAAGACCATCCACCCTCAGACTGAGACCAGGTCCACCATCAGACTGACCAAAAACTGGACAACCTGACCAACAATCTCTAAGAAAATTAAGAATGAGAAGCACCAGTCACCAATCGATACATTATCATCACAATACATCGGTGCTGATTTTAAGTGCAGGTTCTAACGTGTGTGTTTTGAGACTTATGTAAGCATGTGTAATGAGTGGGTTTCAAGACTAATTCGCTTACAAGTTTTGAATAAAAAAAAATAATAATAATTAAAAAAGGTGCTCCAAAGCTTTTTATAATGCAACACCATAACGCAGGGGTCTCAAACTCAGTTCCTGGAGGGCCGCAGCCCCACAGAGTTTTGTTCCAACCCTGCTCCAACATACATACCATGTAGTTTTCAAATAAGCCATAATGACTTGTTTACTTGGATCAGGTGTTTTTAATTATGGTTGGAACAAAACTCTGTGGGGCTGCGGCCCTCCAGGAACTGAGTTTGAGACCCCTGCCATAATGTTTCCGTTGCACCATTTAGACGCTCACACACTCGGGACAGAATCGGTTATGTCCAGCAATCGGCGTCCTGTGATCGATGGCTGATCAAGCCGAAGAACAGCCAATTCTGGTCACTGGCCGATCGAATGATATATTTGTATTATAAATATAAATCAATAAAAATTCAAATTTGGAGTCATTGTGAAGGTGATGCATGAATCAGCATAAAAGAATCGTGCTTCATAAACAAATTTCTATCTCCTCCAAATCTCTAATGAAAATTAGTTGCTTTGGAAATTTAACTTCTAGGCATGCTTAAGGATGAGTATGTGCCAGCCTAGAAAGAGCGAAACAAATTTTAATCATGATAATGACAAAGAACTTTGGTGCACTGATGATGCAGTTGAGCATGAAACTATGGGTGTCTGCTTTATGCATTGGATCACACTGAAAAAACATTTATACTAGCTGTTGATCTGCACTGCCAAGACAAGATGATACTTAATAGACACCGACTGGAACTGTTCACAAGTTATCTAGTCACATTATTAGGCAGATATTTGTTGTTGTTATGAAAGAAGTTATGCTCCCATAAAGTTCCAAACCAATATAATACCTGAGGACAAATGAGTTAACTGAATAAAACCAATATACAAAAGAAGGTCAAATAACAAAAGAACAATGCTGCTAGTGTGTATAATACGAGGTATTAATAACTTCAATATAAACGTATGTCGTTTTTTTTTCTGTGTTGCTAAGGCTAAACAGTAAAGGTTAGAGCATCAATGCTAACCTGCACAGCAGCAGACGGCGTCCTGTGAAACTCCCTCCGGAGAACAGATGAGACGGCATTCTGTAACAACAAGAAATGATCTTGAAATGATTTCATACCAACATTAAAACCGGGTTTAATAATAATAACAATCTAAAAAAAATCTGTTGAATTAACCTTCCCCGAGCGAAGAAAACACCTCAACGACGCCATCTTTCTTTTTAGACTGCCCCACTGTCCTCTATTTGGAGGCGGGTTTGTAAAATTCTATTATGCAATCAAAACGTGGGTTCTTCGTTAAGAACCAATTAGACGTTCGACAGTGTAGCAAGTGCTCATGTCATACCCAATGGGAAGGCTGGTGTTTAATACGAACCAATCAGAGTCGCGTTTAGAGGATGTCGGAAGTAAACCGGAAATGCCTACATTGCCAAGGTCACTGGTTTTGTAATAAATAAATAAATAAATATCTCACGCAATTTACTTCTTGAACTAGCTATGATAAAAATTACGCAAATAAAATAACACACACCTACTTTAATTACAATTAGGTAAACACGACGTATTGAGTTTAAATTGCATTTAATTATGTGAAAAAGTCTCAATTTGGATTCAAATTATTATTAATTAATTAATTTCGTGAAATTGGGCTTTAAATGGATATTTAACCAAGGGGCAAAAAAAAAAGAAAAAAAATTCAGCTTGGAAGTGCTAATACTGCGCTAAAAAAAAATGCAGTTCCTCGAATGACCACTAGGTGCTGGCTCCTAATGTGAGTCAATCTCCATAGAACTCCATGTTAAAATGCCCCACTTTACAGTGGAAATAAACGTTTGTTTAAATAAACGTTTAAAGCCTGGTCCACACACGGTTTTGGTCTTTCTGGCAAGATTCATTCATGACAACTATTCATGACAGTTTTATGGGGATATATATTTTATTTATTTATTTTTTTTAAAAATCTAACTCAGTTAAAATTACATAAAAAAAAGAGCTGTAAAATCAGACATAAGTAAGGGTGTGTGTGCACTTGAACTGCAAATGTCAATTCGCTAGCCGTCTGCTATTAATCACTTTAGCTAACCAGTAAGCAAGGATCAAAAACCAAAAAATCTAGGATCTGGCACTGGATGATGTGTTGGATATGGATAACAGAGTTCATCAGAGTTTCCAGCTCGCGCGCGCGCGTGTGTGTGTGTGTGTGTGCTCTGCGATAGATTGGCACCCTGTCCAGCATGCACCCTGCCTTGTACTCTCAGTCTCCTGGGCTAAGATTTAGGCCTCCATGTCCATGTACAGACTAAGCAGTATAGAACATGAATGAATGAAAAATCCTGAATAAAAAATTTCATTTTTAATACTTATTCGCAAATCCTTTGTAAACAATGGTTTAAGTCTAGAACGCTTAGACATCCCCAACTGCAGTGAGTGGCCACTGAACAATTCATCACTTTGTTGCGTAAAAAAAAAAACTCTTGGGTTGCTTTTAAAACACATTTCTGGTTATTGTCCATCTCCACTGAAGAACACTATTCATTAATCTTGATGCTAATTTTAACCTGGTTCTCCTGTTTTTGAGGTTCATTTTTTGGTAAACCATGTGTATTTATTCTGGTGAAAGCTTCTTTTGATTGCTGATACTAACACATTTAGCATTGCATACTTTTCCTTTTAAAAAAAATGCACCATATAGTTAATTTAGCCACAATTAATGTTTTGGGGCTCTTAGATGGGTTAGCATATAAAATCTCACAAAAAAATGAATTCACAGAAAAGCTGCATGCACAGTAAGGTAGAGGTTTTACATTTATATTGTTGCTTGAGTTAAATTAGTAAAGTACTTGAAAATGGACTTTTACTACTACTAATGATAATAAAAGCAAAGCATAAAATAATAAAAAGCATAATCCTAAAAATAGCAGAGGAATCTCAGTACTTTTGTTACTTCACGATATTTAATGCCAACTGCATAATTAAACCAGAAATATGATCTATTACTGATTCATGCCCCCCAAAAAGTTGTCATACATGAGATGAAGTTTTGTCTTGCTTAATCTCTAGGCCATATTTTTTGAGAAATGTGTCTTGGGATAAGATAGGGTACATGTAAATGCAGCTAAATTGAAAGCAACAAACTTAAAGGGCGGCACGGTGGTGTAGTGGTTTGCACTGTCGCCTTGCACCTCCATGGTCCGGGTTCGATCCCCGGCCAGGTTCGATTCCCGTCTCTGTGTGCATGGAGTTTGCATGTTCTCCCCGTGCTTGGTGGGTTTCCTCCCACATTCCAAAGACATGTAGGTTAGGTTAATTGGCGTTCCCAAATTGCCCGTAGTGTATGTCTGTGTGCCCTGCGATGGATTGGCACCCTGTCCAGGGTGTACCCTGCCTCGTGCCCTAAGTCTCCTGGGATAGGCTCCAGGCTCCCCGTGACCCTGAATACAGGATTAAGCGGTTTAGATGATGAGTGAGTGAGTGAGATTAAACCTAATTTGATATGTGTAGTTCATTAAGAGTGTCTTTTCCCCCCAGGTATTAAAAGCATTTTGCATAATAACTTTGTCAATGAAGTATTGGAAGTAACAGCCATTTTTCACAGACTTTGGATGCATTTCTAGTCACATAGTTGAATGCTGGATGAATGAAGGGGAATCCAGATTTTATTTACAGTCCTGACAAGGTTAACGGGAAGTTCAACATCTGTTCAAGTACAATGATTTCTTTTGTATGCTTGTAGCACAAAATGCATTAGCTCAAGGGCACACACTCACACAGCACATATAAATGAACTCTAAAATACCATGACTTGAGCAGGCCTTTGTCCGTAGAACAATATGACTTTTAAGGAAGCGGCTTTCTTGGCAGTTGTCGTTTTCATACCCATTAACACCCCATTTTTGTTTATTTGGTGGGTTGCTAGGTGTAGCAGTTGTAGGTTTCTCGCCTGCCATGCAGAAGGCCCGGATTCAATTCCTACTCAAAGCCCAAACTCCAGCCACTGGATGCAGTGATGGTCCTAAGCCCAGATAAATCACTATTGTGGTCACTAATCAAGCAACTACCCTTAATGAAAACCAGCTAGTGCTATGACAATCACACTGCTTAAGGAATGAGCGCTCCACTCCTGCAGTCCAGTATAAGGCAAAACACATCCAATCCAATTACATGTGCTTTGATAAATTATATATTTATAAAAGATCTGACAAACAACTCACAAACATTGAAGAACATTCTGTTGTTTTTAATTCAAAGTTCACAATTAAAAGCACATTACCATGGTTAAAACATTGTCAACGCAACTTTTATAATGGGGGAAACAAAAAACTTTTTTTTTTTTTAAATACAGGATGCACATCTTCAGTGTGTGCAGCAGTGGTTGTGGCAAATGTGCAGTGTTCATTACTCTTATTATCAAATATAATCAAACTGTCTTGCTATTCATACCATCTTTCAACATAATTAAATCTAATGTAAACTTTAAACCTCTTTTCAAAAACCACCGATAAACAGTGGTAAAGTGCGGTAGAGAAAGCGATGTTGCTCCTCGGTATGGATCATGTACACGCATAACACATAGAAACTGTGCGTCTCACTGAAAACCTCTCCGTGTTTTACAGTCTGCAATCCAACATGTATAGATGAAGTTACAGAAAGCAGAGGAGTATTTGCTACAATTTTGCAGTCTAGCAGGAGCCATAATGTCCAATGTGCCATAATGTCATGTTAATGACCTAACTGTGGTTTGTCAGAAAATTACTAAAACTTGATTGTACTTGTACATTTCTCAAGTGTAGGATTTTCTTAAAGAAGAGTTGCACTGCAAAGGAGTTGATTATCCTAAATGTATTTGGTTAGCCTTCCTGACAATTGATTCAATACTTTTGCACTGAGGCTACAAGGATGCAAATAACAAATTGAATACATAACAGAAGTCAATCTCACCCAAATACTTTACATATCGTAGTTTAGTTCTTCATGAATTTGCTTCACATTAGATGAGTTTTAAATGCTGCTCCTGGTAAGAAAGTTTTGGCTTAAAACTCAAAAGTCCAGGAGGTGGTGCTGCATCTGATCCAACTCCTTCTACATGCCATATCCTAACCCTAACCAACATGATGTTGTACAACATGAAACAACAAAATCCATATTGACATACACCAAGTTGTCTTCATCTCCTGGATTTTTGGCTCAGGACTTCTTGGATCAGCTATGATAAGAACCCAGTCCGAAAGAGGTACTGTACTTTGACTTTCTGAAGAAATTCTGACCACTCCACACAGAGATTTCTTCACGTCCTAGACTTCTGGCTTGATTTCTTCCTGCTCCCGCAGGTTGAACAGTATTTTATCAATCCAGCCCATTCCTGTAGGTATACACTGCCTGGCCAAAGAAGTGTCACTGTTTAAGAACGGTCAAATGATTGACTTGCATCAAGGAAAGAAGACAACTCCAGAGATTTTCAATAACTAAAAATTTTTTTAAAAAGTCATGAATAGTGATTACGTAAACATTTGGTAAAGTTGCACAGCTAAAAAAAAAACAGCAGTAGAAATTACTGCTATGTTCATTAGTAAGAGCACAATGTAACAGGAACGCAGAATCATGACTAAATAGCCGTGTGTCCATAAGAAAACCACTTGTTAGTGAGACTAATCAAAAAAGGGAGGATAAAGATTTAAAATAAAGGCCATGTAGTCTAATGACTGACCCTATTCCAGAGCGATGGGCGCATCAATGTAAGAAGATAAGGGCATGAAGCGATGCACCCATCATGCACTGTACAAGGCCCTAAATGTACCGAATTACCAGATCATCCGGCAATGTATTTTTCTTATCGGATGGCAGACACATATTTCAGGACTCGAAAAGTGTTTCTGGGGGGGGGTAAAAGTGTTTTTTGGCCAGGGAGTGTTTTTGATTGTACCAGCCTTTTCTTTCCCAAAATATGAACAAAATTTTAAGCGTTTTGTTCCTGTGTTATTAAGTCCTTATATAAAATATTTTTGGATTAGACAGACTTCCATTAAGTCTCAGATAAGTTATGAATCCTTTTTGGTAACAACTCTTTTACCTGGTCAACAAATCTGGTTTGACCATTCTATATTATGAGGATTCGCCCTAACTCAGTGCATGGGTTCAGCGTTAGCATTTATAGCAAATGGAATATTCACTAATTTTATTTTATATAGCACTGGCTACAATGGACCACTGTGTAAAACTTACACTGCTGCTAGGATGAGAATGAAACTCGAAGCTCCTAAATCTGGCAATGGGATGTCTAGCAATTGTCTTGTATAGGCACAAAGGTTAAAATGTGGCACAAACCCTATCATGCTTTTTTTTTTAAATTCCGTTAACTTCTTTCCTTCTCTTTTTTTTGTTGAACCACTGTCTGAGTGTGTTCACATCATTTCATGCTACAATAATTCTGAGTTAAGACTTATAAAAAGACAAATTTAAAGAAAAACATGCTGTTGAAATTAATTTGCTGGCATGGTTTGGGTCACTTATTAATAAGTCATGGCAAAATCAAAGTTATTCTATTTCTTTAAAATGTTTAAACATTTTCTCCCAAGTTAATATTTTGCCAATTCCCACTCATTACCTAGTTCTCATCAATAAAACAACAGTGACCACCACCCACTAGGGAGGGTGATGCTAGACATGCTTCTTCCAAGACAGATGATAGCAGCTACCGCATTTGAACATCACAGCACACTCAGAGGAAAGCGGTACCTGCACTGTTCTGCATACATGAGCTCACATACACTCATAATCGGCTAGTGTCGCTCTGATTAATAGAGGAGATGGGGAGTATACCATCTCTCCATCCATCCCTTGCTCCCAAAAATCAAGAGCAATTTTGCTGCCTTGGCTTAAAAAAAAAAGAAAAAAAAAGAAGAAGATTGGTTTAGCCAACATCCTTCTTATCATGGATGTCAAAATAGCTCCATCACATCAGTTCTGAATCATCTTTTGATTACGGCAATTCCAATAATTTGAATGTATTGTAATATTATACAACAAATTAAAAAGACAAAACCTACACAATATTTTAAGTAAAAATCAAAGTCAAAGCATTAAAAATGTCTTTTCCAACCTAAATTATTCTAACTGGTTTGAAACCAGGAATCTGTTTTTAAGAGGGTCGGAAACATTGTTGTAGGTTGGGTATGATTATTTACCACAAATATGCAAGTCCAATTTATAAACCTGTCTTGTCAGCTAAAATGTAGTTTTCAAGGTCATATACTGTATAGCAGCACAGAGAGCCCACACTTTAGCCTCACCACTGCTGATCTGCAGCCAATTTGAAAGTAAAATATTACAAATAGTTCCACCCCGCAGTCCAGTTGTAAAATATCTCTGCACTCCTGAAGATTCAGATTCACGCCTCGGATAAGAGAGCCAAGGACAAATTGCACATGATAAGAACTAAGGAGTCTAAAGACTGTTGCTCAGATGTGTGGATTGCTGCGATCGTTGATATCTGCTTTTTTCAGCCGGCCTTTGCTGAAGGTCTGAATGGAGCTCAAAAGGGCGCTTCGGCCCTTGCCATTAACGGAAGGAGGGTTGAGGGCTGGAGGGCTTGACTCGATCCCTAAAGAAGATGGAGGAGGGGGTGGAGGGGGTGGAGGTGGTGGAAGGGTCACTGGTTGAACACCTGCAATGATCAAATAGCAAATGTTAGTGTAACCAGGGAATAACTCACATAACCCTGCGTTCACATCACAAGACAACAAGTTCTTATTGGCTGAAGTTTGCTTCTTATAGATGTCATAAACACTATAGTAGATGCATGTGGGCATGATTGATACAGCTAAGGTTCAAATAAGAACTTTTAGTAAACAAAATATTTAGGCTGCTCTAAGATTTATACTTGCCATCAATATTTTCATTTACAGTCACAGTCAAAAGTTTACTTACACTCATAATGAACATAAAGGTCATGGCAATATTTAATTGCAATTAATATTTTTGCTGTTTTTTTTATTCCTGGGGCAGATTGATTAAACAACACATACTTTAATAGAAGAAAACCCAGAGAATTTGGTGCACAAGTTTGAATAAATTTTGTTGATTGATTAAAAAAAATCTAATCAATGAAAATCAATCAAAGACCTAGCTCCACCAAGTCCCAAAAATCCTGTCTTTTCCAGGAATGCCATATAACGACTATCCCTAGCCTTAATTTACTGTTTGGGTTTCTGACATGAAACTGACTTTTTAGCATGGGCCACAAAATTTTTTATAGTGCTCCAGCAGCTATCAGCTATGGTTAAAAGTTAGCCAGCCTTATAGTTAAAACTGATCTTGGTATCTCCAGTTGTTTAGATATGACACCAAGAAACATCCCTGACTTGTGTAATTCAGCCATCCTCCTTCTCAAATTTACACTGAGCACCTTGTACTTTCCATTTTATATTGGCAAAGACAAACTACTAGCTATAGTTAAATCATTAAAAAAAAAAAAAATTTAGGTACAATGAAGGTACATTTTGAATTTGTATGTATAATGTAAAACTTTGACCCTGTGCTTTTAAACTCTTTTTTTCTTGCAGAAGCAGGAGCAGGGGGGCTACTGTGTTTTTGCAGTACAGTTTCTAAAAAAGTCACTACACTTGGACATAAAATAAAAAAAAAATAAAAAAACGGTTTCTGTGCACATGGGGTCAAAATGTTATAGTAAACCACACATACGCGCATGGATGTTGATTATATGAGTGACACACGAGGCACGGCGAGCATGGTAGACAATTACACAGAATCCAACAGCGCAAGAAAGAGAAGAACCATTGGCTCTGTTGTGATCACGTGTCGCTCAGCAAACAAAGTGTATGTGTACTACAGTACTTGTATATCACAACCTCGCTTGTTTAACAAGTTAAAATTTATCTTAAAATTTTGCTCGTCTTGCAAAATGCTTGCAGAAGAATAAGAATTTTTTAATTGCTCGTTTTTTTTAATTTTATTCCAAGTAAATCATTAAAAGCCAAATATTTGCCTCACATTAATGTTTATCATGAGTGTATGTAAACTTTTGACAATAGTCTGTTACCCAGTCTATGAAAACCCAGCTAAAGTCACTTTTTTGTGATTCACTGTATGTACACTACATGAAATCATCTACACACATACATTTTTTGGTACCCTTTCACTAAAGAAAGAAAAACCTATAATGGTCACTAAAAATAACTAGAAACTGACAAAAGTAATAATAAATCTAAAAAATACTGAAAATTTACTAATGAAAATCAGGCATTGCTTTTGAACTGTGGTTCAACAGAATCATTCAAAAAACAAACTAATAAAACTGGCCTTGACAAAAATTATGGTAACTTTCAGTAATTTTTAAGTCATTATTACTTTGGTGAGTTTCAAGTTATTTTAGTTACCACCGTGGGTGTTCTTTTTTTTAAATGGAAGGGTACCAACAATCTTGTCCTTGTGTGTGTATATATGATTTTATGTAGAAAACAATGAATAACAAAAAAAGGGACTTTAGCTAGGATGGTTCAGGTTTGTTGCTTTAATCCCTTAAACTACCAGGACCCATCAGTTCATCTAGACTTACACTGCTCTTTGTCCTAACTACAGACATTTCCTTAATGTGCATTGTACAGTCGATAAACTTTTGTTCACCAAAAATTTATTTTTGTTTTGCCATACTGGGTTTAGGAGTGTAAATTCTATATTTTAAATCCCATATTTTTGAATTTCAGTTGTGTAGCAAATCAGAAGTGTAACAAAAATACCTTACATACGTTATGGTTTTTTATGACCTTGGTTTAGTATCTAATCATTTCAATAACTATTTGCAGAATATAACATTCAGCAAGGAGCAACAACAATTTACTAGTCTACAAATGGATGTTTATTTCAGTGCTAGCCATCATCTTGCTTATATATATATAATTGTATTATTTTAGTGTATTACATTTGAAAGCAATAAACAAACAAAAACACAATTCCCTTCTTCCACTTTACATCTGTGTTTTTTGTTTTTTTTTCAAATCAGATTTCAAAGTGATTGCTTTCAAAACTGGCAACTGGCAGTCTTAAAGCTATTTAAACTTTAACTAAACCGAGATTATTTTAAATAATTACAATTAAGAGCAGAGAAATCAACTTTATCACGTGCTTAGCCCTTACTGGTTAGTGTAACTTTTTTACCTTAAATACTCTAATAATGTTGCAATGCATCTAATAATACGTATATTAAAAAGTGGGGAAGAAAGTCTAATTTTAAAGGTAAACTATTTCCTATGCCTTTCCTTCAGCTATACTGTTCAGCCAAATGTACAGTGGTGGCCAGAAGTATTGAGAAAAAGTAAAATTCTATCTTTTAATGACACTCAATTTTTTTTTATAATAACAAGAATCTTTTGTTTATTACAACAAATTGCTTTACAAAAATCAATATATAGCATGAAGTCCTTTATTATTCAAAACCTGCTGGATCCAGCTGGGCATAGAGTCAAAAGATGTCTGCAGTACTCTGGTGTCCTTTGCTGAATCCATGCATGCTTAAGTGCTTTCGGAAGATCATGTACAGAAATTTGCCACAGAAGTTTTTTAATTAACTTAAGAATTCCCTCGTTTTAGCCATTGTTGTAATGAAGACCAAGGCCATGTAGCCACTGCTAGGGAAGAAAACATAACTGATGTTTTAGCTTCTCAACTGTTCTCAACTGTTTATCTTGAGTGAATGAAAAGTCAGATTACTTCAATGTTAGACTGTTTATATGCATGGACTATTTATACACAATGAAAAAAGCTCAAGTTTTCTTAACACCTTTTGCTTTTGCCTGTCTATTTCTGCTGCTAGTGCTTAGGACTGATTGATCATGGTAGTGACCTTTATTTTTTAGAATGGGTGTTATGGTGTCAAGGCCCCAGGATACAAAACTACACAAATAGTTTTGAGCCTGGGAAATGCAATACTGCGGTACTGAATCCTTCAAATCCTTCTTCAGTATTGAAGTAAATATCTTAAAAATATCAATCTGCCCATTGGTCCAGAATCACAGTGAAGACTCAAAGCTACTGTTCGCTTTGTCGCTCATTAGAGTGAACGCAGGGCTCATTTGCTGCAACAAATACAATTAGCTTATGGACTGAACAAAGCTGCATGCCACAACTAAAGCTAAGCAGGATGATGCACTTACCATGTGGGTTAACAATCAATCAGCAGCAATGAAACATTCATAAAGTGCCGACTGCTGTAGGATTTTTCATTTGCAGGAAGTGAGCAAAGCACTACTGAGTGCCGACTTGGAGTACAGAGTACCCGGCATGCAACCTGTAATAGTGCTCTCTGTCCAAATTTGACTGATCAATTTTGCGACGGAAATATTGAAGGCAGATATTAGTTGATGCCCCAATTAAGATTTGTTTTTAAGATTTTATAATAAAATGTATGTGTTAAAAAAAAAAATTAAATGCTAAAAGGCGCCACAACTAATGATGTCAGGGTTCCCCAACAAAGAAATAAATAAATAAACAAAAATAAAAAACACTGAAACATGCTGTTTAGTCAGATTTCATTAATACTGTTTTTTTTTTTTTATATTCCGCCATCTGATAGAAATAGTATTTAAAAAAGAAAAGGAAAAAAGTCAAGGACAGCTGAGCAGGCCATTGCAGACTTTGACGTCTTAAAGTTGCATTAATCCTTCTCAGTAGGTCAGATTTAATTTTTTAAATCACAGAATAAACCTTCATTTACACCTTAAGTTGATGAGGAGCAACATTCACGATACAGAGCTTCAAAGCTCTTAATGCCATCATTTACTTATTTGCCACTGAGGAAGGACATGGTGCAACTTTACAACAGATAACATTTAGTATTGGATTACTTTACCCCAAACATGTTCAATATGGTGCATGCTCTACTTTGAAGACAGCACAGGAGAGAGAAAAAGAGGCAGATACATGTTACTCTTCATTTACAAATAAGAAGTTAAGGTGCACAACATATTTGATGTGTGTGGTGTGTTTAAAATGAGTCTAGGTTAGTTTTACTAAAATGAATGAGGGAAAAAAAAGTTCCACTGATGACCATTGAAGAAGAAACATACTATTTCTAATTGCCATACTTTTCATATTTTATGCTCTCTGGTGGGTGCTGCAATAGACGTTAGATACTGTAGCTGCAGGTGGATATTTGTTGTATGCCAGTTTGTTAAGCGTTTCACACTGGGCAGGGTATGCCAGCAATTAAGGTAGTTTCCAGCTTGATGTGCAAAAGAAAGCTTTACTGCAGTACTAAGGTAAATAACCATCGTGTTTTATAGTTTTCAGCTCAAACCAACAAACCAGGTTTAACTTATGCCAGTAAAAACCAAACCAGATTAACTAACCTGGGATCTCTGAAGTGACTCTTTTCCTTTATTTTATAATCTGGAGAGACTTAAGCCCAGTTCCACCTTTCAAAATTATTATTATTTTTGCTATGGATCTTTGAGAATTCATGGGTTACATGGGTGTTTCCATGATCCACAGCTTGTTGGCATGGATGACAATTTTTTTAACATGCTAAAAAAAATTTTCACAGTGGATCTATTCACGTCTGCCATAAGTCCACATTATGGTGACTTCTGTTTTCAATCCTAGGTACCGTAGCAAAACGGTATGATGTTTTTCTTTTAATTTTGTTCTTAATTGTGACAGGTTGTGCAAGTTAAAATCAATACCATCCGTAAGTTAATGATTGCTGCTTTTATTTTAAAGCATTTCCTTTAATGGTTCTATAAATACCATCTACGTATTTATCTATGTTGTCTCTTTTTGTATAGAACTAGATAGATTTTCGGTTTTTAAAATGTGAATCTGTCATGTCCAAGTTAGTCAGCTAATTAGGTCTCTTAATTAGCTAGCTAGTTCTGTTAATTTATGTTTTTAATTCATGTTGTAAATTTATGTTGAATGTAAGTAGCACCTTGGTCCTGGAGGAACGTTGTTTCGTTTCACTGGGTACTGTACTGTATATGGATGGAATGACAATAAAAGCCTACTTGACTTGACTTGATAAAAGTACCATCTAAAGTGCTGCACTGATTATCGATTATCCTGATTATCCTCTCTACAAGGATCTGCAGGCTCACAGAACAATTTTTAAGTAATTCCCATTATCTGTGCCTGGCCCATAACAAAGTTGATCACCTTTTTAACCTTTACCAAAAATCCTGAAAGAGGGAACTGGGTTTTACTGTTTGAAAATAATCATAACTAACATGTGGTTTCCAAGTGAGATGATTGGTCATTAGAAAGTTAAATGATCCCAGAGTATATGACATGCATGTTTGGGAAGATAAGAATTTATTAATCTGCGAATACCTGGTGCAGGTGGAGGAGTAGGAGAAGAAGGACAAGTAGGTGGAGAACTCGCTCCTGAACCTGAAAAATTAACAAACATTTGTTCTCACTGACACTTTTATTCAGAAACTACAATTGCTAAGCTCTTTGTAACAGAAAATGCTGGAACTGGCAGATAAGTGTTAATTATTTTAGAATCAAGTTGATTGGTAGATCTTATTCAGCTTTTGCCCTATTCAGTTGAGATTAGTTTATTTGATGAGGTGGGGCAAGGCAATAGTTTTTGCCAGTGTGTATTCCTGGGAATTGCTGTCTATGAGTTTCTTTTATCTACTATAGAATTAACCCAAACTTGAAGAAATAACTCCTGGTAACTACTGTATATGCTGTCCACATCAAACACATTATCCTTTATCCAAATTATACATTACGGGGACAGTCTTCATATGTTTAGTGTACTAACAATTATGCACAATGTGCACTTCCAATAAATTATTGTAATAAAAGTTTCTTCTTTTTCTTTTTTGCTTTAAAAATAAAAGATTCTACATATTACACACGGGAAAAACATGTTACCTCTGCAATCTTTTAAATCTTTTCAAAAATGCTGTACATATCACATCACAGACAAACACTCAGAAGAAAAAACCTAACTACCTTCTTCTCTATACATGAGCCTACCGATGACTGTAAGCTCGCTTCCACCCCGATGCAAATAGCATTGGCTCTTATCCTGTCTTTATCATTCTGAATACCTATGGATCCTCCTGAAATATACTGTATTCTCAAAAAAACTAGCTTGAAAAAATTTCCTGTTGATCTTAAATAATAAAAACTACATTTCCACATTTATTTCCCAAATACAACTGCCATTAATGAATATTACTTAAGAAGGATGAGAAACACCAGAGATTCAAATTTAGTACATCTACATCTAAAAAATAAAAGAAGATTAGCTGACTAGCATGTCAAAACAGATGATTGTGAAGTGTTTTCATTTGGGGAGGAGGTCAGGTTTGGGAATTGGTTAGGTTCTATCGATAAATTATATACCACGTAAAAATATTGTAGAAGGCATTAAATAATAGAAAATGATCCATAAAAGCCCACAACCTGAAATAAGTAAAATAAATAAAATACTCAGTAACTGACTTACCAGAGTTGTTGTTATATTTGACAGAAAAGTCCTCCTCATTTTCATAAGTAGACTGTCTGGATTTCTAAGGGGGACCAAAACGGAATTTATATAGTGTAAAAATCATTTACCGGTCATGAACACTTTCTAGTTGTTTGAATGTGGACGTACCTTTCTGGCAAGGATCTTCCTCTTCCTTTTCTCTTCCTCAGAGCCGTGATGGGACTGTGCACGTGTCAGTCTCCTGTGCTGCTGAACCTGCACAGAGAAAATCATCAGCCACAGTGTTCTGCTTAGTATTAATAAGACCCACTAATCAATAATATGTAATGTGTTCTGCACATCATGTGCAATGACAAGTCTATAATGCACTAACCGCTCTTTGTTCCTCTTGGAGGCGCTTTTCCAAACACTCTTTGGACAATTTCATTGCCTCTTTCAATTTGGAGGTGATCTATATTTTGGGCATGAAAAACATTATATGATTACAATGTACAAGAATAGTAACTGTGTAGTTTTATAATTTATCCACACAATGTGGTGAAGAGTTTCAGTGTAAAAATGAATCCTCATGCTCCCAGAACCACTCTCTCCTTCACAATTTCATTTTCTGGAATATGCCTATGCCACCAGGGAACAAAAAATCCATTGATGTGATACACTGATCATTCAGTATATTCAGGTTGTCAACTGACTTCATTTTATTGCCACATAACATTGCTGAGCCTAGCTGAGCCAACCAGCTTCCATAGGCTTGTATAATGGGCATGATGGGTACATCGCTTCATGTGCTTCTCTTCATACCCTACCATGCAACTTCACCAAGTTTTCAAAGTGATCTGCATTCATGATTTTTTTCCGAATATATTTTTTCCTCAAAGTTGATGGTTCAGCGCTATCCTTGCAAGTTTTGATAATAAATTAAAACACTTTATTTGACAAAAAGAAGCATCAAAATCATTGTTTTGACTGGATCAGGAATCTCTCACATGTGTTAATTTTATTGCAGCCAGAACTGCTTTTAAAGGCACAGTGAAAATTAATCACATTCTGACAAATCTGATTAGCTAATTAAACAGTGGTGTGATGTAAAATGTGTACTTTATAACATGTGCATGATAAAAACTGTAACTACCTTGAACTGGGCTTTCTCTGTATTGAACAGCAGCACATCGCTGAAGAGACTGCGAGAGCAGAGAAATCAAACATTAGTCATTTTTTTCCAATGACAATTACACAATGAGGGCAGAACAATGCACTGCTACTCACGGTGTTTGTAAGAGCTGAGAAACTGTGGGCATCCCTGCTTTACATGCCTCAGTGGACAGGATGGACTGTAGGACAGAGACTGAGAAAAATATAGAAAAGTAATCAAAACACTTGTGTTTAGTTAATGACTTAAAACTTCAAGTAATGAACAAGAAAATACAAAAAAAGAAATCTAATTATTTATAACTGACCGACTGAAGTGTAGGGCACAGAGGGAAACTGATCCACAGGAACGGCATCGGGAGGCCTGCCGTACGTCATTTCATACAACAAGTGCCCGAATGAGTAGACATCAATGCTCTCTGTGGTCTGTATAATAAACACAAAAGTACAAGGTACAGGTTAGAAAAAGGGTGTTATACAGTACACTGAACTAAAATACTTCAAATCTCTACATATATTCTTAAATAACTGTAATTAATATACGTGTTTTTTCACTGGGAAGTAAGGATGAAATTGTTCAAACTTGTTCAGATCTCCTGACTGCAGGATAAAACAGCAGACAGCAAACCTTTTATGAAACCTTTTCAATCACATGAGAAAGCTAACAGCCAGAAATAAGGTGACTGAAACAGAAAATCATGTGAATGATTGGACTTGTATTTGTATTTACACTTTTTAAGGCAATCATATAACTGACTTGAGATCCTGTCAACTAACTGAGCCCATTCGTAAGCACTGACGTCACTGGTTCCTTGTTTCCAAACCATAATAGTTTAATGACAGAATGGAACTGGCTTTCTTGTTGTGGAAAAGAGATTAATGATGTAATATAGGCACTTGTGTGAGTGTCACAGCAGTGGAAAACTATGTAGTCATTCATTGTACATGTTATATATTACAGGCTGACATTAGTTATCATCACAATTATCAAAGCATCCTAACATCAGAACATTATTTACCCAGTATTGGTCACCCGAAATACAATACGCTATATAAAAAAGATTACTTTAATGTAAGTTTGTATAATATTTTAATAAACCATAGAAACCATTGAAAACACAGCACAAAAAAGAAACCTTGTCCTTGTCTAATAAGTTCTTACATTCATTTTCCGGAACTGAGTGGCGTAAGGACGGTAGTAAGAGGGAAGTCCCAGGATGGAGTTCTCAATGTCCAGAAGTTTGCATGTGTTGTCTTCAACCAGAACATTTGAAGCATGGAGATGCCCATAGGGAAAACTCTTATCATGCAGGAATTTTAAGGCCTAAATCAAAATAAAGAAGGGAAATACAGTAATTAGACAAGAGGGATAAATATAAAAAGAAAGACTTAAACTTTATATACTATGTACACCATTATTCTCACTCAGTCCATTATGTTTGATCATCTACTGTTGTTAGTTTTATGTTCCATTAACTCAAAATCATGACATGATAAACCTCTAACAAAAGTTGCTTAATTAAGATACTGCAGTAAATATTTTAACTTTTAAATAAATTAATACTTTACCTAGATGACCAAAATAAAATATTATTATTATTATTATTATTATTATTATTTGAATCAATCGCTTTCTATATAATTATCAGTCTCTCACATCATTGTGGATAAATTTATTTAGATTTATTTAGGATAATAATTAAGAATTTCCAGAGAGGGGCAAGCCATACAAACACCTTTAGGTTTGAGATTTAAAAACAATTTTATAAGTAGTAATTCTTCCTGCTTAATCTAGATAGCTTGATAAGTTGGTATGACAGAACCTGACTGGCTGAGGATGTGGGGAACGACACAAAAAGCACAGTATCTTTCTCAGTTATTTAAAAGATTTCACTGTACAACTAATTAGCATAGAATTTATCAATAGCTACTGTATCAAGCAGTTTTGTTCCACTAACTTTGCACGATGTCCATGTCTTATTTGCCAGAATGAAATAAATGGAAACATTTTTAACTTGTCAAAGATAAAAGTGGCAATTGTTCACTGAAACCAGTGAGTTTGGTATTGAATGAGCAAGTTAACTAGCAATACAATTAAAAAGTATGTTAGATTAAAAACATTTTTCTAGCTTACTGGGTCATAAAGTAAGCAATTATAGATACATGTATGTTGGTTATAAGCAATACCATGAATAATCGAGCAGTAGAAACATAAATAAAAACATAACATGTCTAATACAACTATATAATATAAAATGTATTCTTGGAGAAAAAGAGGATTTCAAATCATCTGCCTTTACACCAGGAGGTTTGCTGAAGCTGACATTTTGACACATAGTTAATTAAATGATTTATCTGCTGTATAGTTTGCCCAGATGTACAGCTTCATCATACCCTTGACTAAGACAAATAGCTCAAGCAGTGTAAAATGGTTATAAAGTGAGGTTAGGACCAAAGGAGTTCCAACTGGACTAAATTCATTGGCACAACCAATCTGATGAATGAGACGCAAGTGAATCTTGGACATGACTAAAACATTTGCTGAAACTAAGACTGAAAACATGTGCATGAAAAGATTCTTTAGAGTTTAAAAGAACAACATAGTCAGTACGTGTGTATGGTGACCTGGTCACCCCTTCACATGTATTGATCACCCCTTCAGCACCCTGGTATCCATAGCAACAACAACAAAAAAGAAAAAAGTGCAACATTCTGCTGTAACTTCACTCTACCTTTTCATTCAGATGTTTGGAACAACTAATTATAGAGTTTGGTGTGACAAAAGACTATAAATCTATTAAGAATATAATTACAAAAGCTAGTTACAAAAGTAAAAAATTACAAAAGAAAAAAAGAAATTATATTTTATAAAATATATAATTTTACATTAGGCTACACAACTGGAAAATCCGCTAAGTGAGTTCAGGACCTGGTCTTTGCAATCACAGAAAACCTTTAGGAGGTCACCTCAATTAAAGCAGATGAATCAATAATGTGCTAGTTAGGCTGTAATGGTTTTATGAACATATCCACGTCTGGTGGTAGTAGCATCTTTATTTTTGCATCCACTATATAGAGTTCTTGGAGACCTGTGATGTGTAATGACTAAATGCTGTCTGAAGATCATCACTGCTTTAATTAATTTATCTTAGAGGCTTATAATTAGAATTATTATTATTTTATAATACTTATTTACTGAATTTATCTATTTAACGATTTATTTTAAAAATTAGTTGGACTTGTGTTTAAAGGGAGGGTTTGGTTTGTTATAAAACTTGGTTTGGTTTGTTGTAAGCTTATCATTATGTTCATTTAATGTAATTAAAAATAACATTTATTATAAAAGTTACATTCATTAAATCATTAGCCAAAAATCAAACCACACCTCCAAAATCTGCCTCCCATATGTCCGGATCTGTTGCAGCTCCAGACCTTGGATCTTTTTGGGGTTGCAGTACTTCTTCAGGAATGCTTCTTTTGGCTTCACCTAAAAGATCAGTGCACAAGACATCAAACAAAAATTAAAAACTAAAAACATAGCAAACTATAAACATACGACAGCTGTAACAGAACCATCTGAAGGTTATAAATATTGTGATAACAATAAAAGCAATGAAATATATACATATATATCTACATCATGATTATACATACCTTGCAAATATGATCCCTAAGTGTGCCCTTTTCATTAAAAATTCTGATCACTACTGCTGAGGACTCAATAGTAGAAGCGTAGGTGACTGGACAGATGTATGGGTGCTGAAAGTACAAAGACAGCAAAAGCACCAGTTACACATAGCAGACGTTTAACATTCTTCATCATTACATAAAAGGAATTGATTGTAGGTTTGTGTATTATATCACACCTCCTTCACAAAGAATGCCATAGAGGCCACACCTCCTTCACAGAGAATGCCATAGTGGCCACACCTCCTTCACAGAGAATGCCATAGTGGCCACACCTCCTTCACAGAGAATGCCATAGTGGCCACACCTCCTTCACAGAGAATGCCATAGTGGCCACACCTCCTTCACAGAGAATGCCATAGTGGCCACACCTCCTTCCTAGAGAATGACAGTGGCCACACCTCCTTCCTAGAGAATGACAGTGGCCACACCTCCTTCCTAGAGAATGACAGTGGCCACACCTCCTTCCTAGAGAATGACAGAGGCCAAACCTCCTTCGTAGAGAATGACAGTGGCCAAACCTCCTTAGTAGAGAATGACATAGGCCACACTTCCTTCATAGTGAATGACAGTGGCCACAACTCCTTCAAAAAAAAAGATGCTTCTTTGAATAAAGAGGCCATGCCTCTTTTAACAAGATTGGCAGACTCCACTCCTTCAAGGCAACCTCTTTCAATAAACTGGCAGAGACCCCGTCTCCTTCACCAAGACTGGCAAGCTGCTACAACACAGACTTATAGACACCACACCTCCTAAACTGACATGGAAAGATGCCTCACCTGTCCAATAACATTGCCAGGTACAGAGGCCACACCCACTTCACTGAGACTGACAAAGAGGACTGTTAAAAACCTCAATAATTATGTTTTGAAAGAACAGGATGTACATCTCAAAAGTCACTGCACTGGAAGGAAAGTTTCTGACAATCCTTCTCTTTGTCAGCAGAACAAAAGCATTGTACTGTACATCCATCTGATCAAACACAGTCACAAGGTTTTCCAAATCCTTTATTCTTTCATGTAAACAGATGGACTGAATGACTGTACACAGGGAGGACCGAATGAGCATAATGCTACACATCACAAAATATTAAAATCTCAGGACATAGACAAATGAAAGAATAAACCATGACTGGATGATGTGATGCAAAAAGGAGGGTTCATGACCAAAGTTAGCTATTTTCCAGTAACAGGACACCCTGAAGTGCATATTCCTCTTTATACTTTTTATACATAAGTAAAAGACATCATGCATCTCATCAGATTATAGTTATATGTAATATTGTGGGACACGGGTGGGACAAGTTAGTTCCAACTAGAAACCGTAGTTTCCTCAGTAGTCTTCTTTTATTTTATTTTATTTTTTTGAGAATTTGACATTTCAACAGCACTCATGATGAAGATAGATAAAATGATAAAGTCTATGTGATTCAAAATGTATTTGACCAGTTTCATTCAGCACAACCAATACTCCTGTTCTGATGCACCATTTTAGCAGAACTACATCAGTCAAACGTCACTAGGTTTGCGTTAGAGGCAAGCTACAGTACATCAGCCATGTGATTCATGATGGTGAAACTTACACAAGTGTTACCAAGTGCTAGCTCTGGCCATTTAAGTTCAAAAGTTCATGAAGGCTTGGGGAATAACAACACAAAGTTTATAGAATGAGTTGTGGTGATTTTCGGTCGGCACTCCGATCGCAAAAGGAATTCACCACACAGCTATTATGAAGAGTCAGGCTTTTCTGAGTCACGACCCAGAGACTTGTGCTTGTCCTACACAATCCTGTGCATTCCGGAAATCCATTACGCAAGAGGCCCACCAGGAAGTGACACAATTTCATTTCGGCTTCATTTACAGCTAACTGAAAATATAAGTGTCTAGCAGTTAAATGTCCAAACATAACTGTGGGAAAACCCCCAGATTCCTTCATAGAAATTAAGCAAAGTTTCAGTTCAGTATCATTTTAACACACACACACACAATCCAAACTGAAGACTTACAGAGAGGGATGGGAGCAGCTTCATCATGGATTGCAGATCTTTGTCTGATAAGAACTTATCAGGACCAAAATCGACCTGAAATCGGAGACAGAAACAATTAATCAGGAAGGTGAAGTGTAATCAAATCCTTCAGATTTTTTTTCATTATTATTTATTCATGTAAAAAGATCTGTGAGGAAACTGCATGCAAGCCAAATATCTAGTCAGTGTGGGGAAAAACAATCACCAAAAACAACAACAAAACACACAAGCAGAAGTCAGCAGTAACAGACCACAGTACAGGATTACACCGAGTTAATGGAAAGAGTGTTTGTGCATGGGATAAAAACATAACTCACCCAGCTTAAGACTTGTCGTTCCTTGGGTTGCTCTTTGTTTTTAACTAAGAAATACCTCTTTCGTAATCTCCAACCTGTCAAAAAGTAAAAAACAAATTTTACTGTCAAGGGTTACTCACGGTGGTCTATAATTACCAAACACAATTGAAAAATCACATTAATAGATAGAACATTATATAATTATGTAAATATTTTTATTCCCCTTAAAAGAGCATGTGAGACACAAACAAGATGCAAACCACAACTTGAGTTCTAGTTGGGGGCACAGAAGCTGTGAGCTTGAGAACTAACTCCTGCACGATCATGAAGCCAAATTTGATGAATATGATCAATATGCAAACTGAAAACACATTCAAACCCATCATCCTGCCTTTCCCCTTGTGTGGCCTGTTGAACGTGATTGGCTCTGACATCATATGATGCAATAACACTTCACTTTCACATGTTTCAAACAAGTTTTCCAAAGACTTGTAGCAAGATCAATTCTAATCAGTTTTCACAATTCAACACATTTCACAAATCAGTTATTTTGGGTTATTGCACAATTTACCAGTAAGATGTAAGCATAAAGAAGATATTTTATAAAGACAGGAAGACCATACTATTGTCGCATTACAGCCAGACTGTAAGTTTTCAAGAACTTCTAAGAAAGCCAGCCTGGAAGAACTATTTTCAACATATTAAAAACTGGTTGAAATGAAACAGATTGTAGAAAATGGAAATGATCATCCAACAAAAGAGATTAGTCAGAACGGAGGAATAAGGACAGTAAAAATTTAGGTGTTTCTGATGCTTCTCAAGTTTCACTCTTTGGCTGCAATACCATGAACCACTTCTGAAATGTCAGACTGATGCACTGCAGTCCAGCAAATGTAAGCTTACCTAGTCTGCTTTTCAATAAATGGAAAAATGCTTAAAATAAACCAGTTCCATCTCAAGTCTCTGAGGTTCATACTTACACCATCTTTAATGTTTTTCTTTTTATAGTTTGCTTGAGTCCTCAAGTTAAATTGGCTCGAATTTTTGCTGAAACACATTTTGGTTAGGGTATAAACCACAAGTAGAATCTTGTGGAAAACTGGGTCATTGTAAACAAAAACAAAGCTTCTATCCAAGATTTTATGGGGTCAGCCATTATTTAACATGATACAGTAAAATAATTAAACAAGTCAATCCTGACACCATGGATGGTGGCATTGATGAGGAGCGCTCAACTGACAAAGAGTTTAGTTTTTCTTATTACGAATTTGTACAACAGAAAGTCTGTTGAAGATAAACTTACATTTCAGACATTTGACCTTGATCCTTGAACACGAATATGTAATGAAACATCTCTGTATGACAGACACACAAAGAGCAACAGCCATTTCAGGCCCATGATGTTGCTGTGACCTTGAGATTGTTTAGATCATTTCCACAATCTCATGAGGCTACATTAAACATTCAACCGCTTTTTCTTGAGATCTCATGCTAGCAAAAATCTCAGTCGGACAGATGGACAAATGAATAGACAGACGAAGAACTCGAAGTCTTCACCGCTGAGTGTTAGCTTTGAACAACATGATGTCTCAAAAAATGCTGGCCCAGTATGTACAGTAGTGTACACTGCAGGTGCTTTATATACATACAGACATGTTTATGCCTAAATAGGACATTTCCTAATTTCACTAAAGCCTTAGATTGGCTGGAATTGAGCGAGCGAGCATGGTGATCTTGATCGCGTGCTAATATTGAAACACAGTAAATGAGGACGTGGCATAAGAGAAGTGATCAAGTTTTATGACTGAATTATTTCTGGCCTGAATTAACAGTGTTTTGTTTTGCACTGTACGAGTGTGACCAATGACTATGACTGATATAGGAAGATGGGATTGTTTTAAGTAAATAAGTGAACATGTGAATGCAGAAAACATGATTAGAATGCAAAAAAAATACACCAAAGTGAATCTCTGTCATTGAGATCGCGTGCATGTATGAATCTAGATGAATCGTGATTTTTGTTTTGTTTTGTTTAATCATGCAGCTTTTGGCTCCATAAACTATTGTACTTAGCATCTGTACAAAGCATCATAACCTTATGAAGTCACCACTCAGGGACTTTCATGCTTTCATGTTAATTTGATTTGATGAAGTGATGGCACTCAAAAATTAGTTCATACTTTACCAAAAACAAAGCATAAGCCAAACAATTACAAGACTGATGAGCTGCAGAAGACTTTTGGCTAAATACATTATAATTCTACCCAGAGAGGGGTAGATTGATAAAGATAGAGAGACTGCCTGAACGGACGCTTAAACGGATAAAGAGGAACTTTCATTTTAGTTAAATAAACCAAAGGGCAACGCAAGTATGAACTCGTAAGACTGTGATCATGATGACAGACAAGAACAAGCAGCTTATCAGGTACTGTAAGAGAAAATGTAATGGCGTGTGAGAGTAAATAAAACAAACACGAATCAAAAGTGAGAGGGACCTGGTTATACAGTATATGGTGTGAGGGATTCATACGGGGCATCAATCACAGTTACAAAAAAACACTACAGTTTTGAAAGTCTTATAAAACTTTTGCACTAAGCATGATAAATTTGCACTCAGGAATGATTGCACTTCCTCACTGGCCATTTTTTTTTTCTCTCCATACTTGGATGCGCCTGCATATTTTCACCCTGCAATACAGCATTTGGCTGAATGCTTCTAGTTGGTTAGCAAGGACCATTAAACACTAAAAGAAGAAAATAACAAGGTCTTTGTGTTATGCCTAATATTACTGATATTTCAGGGAAAAAAAATGCCAAGAGCAATGCTTTTGCGTGCCTTCCTATTTCATCAAGCTATGGCTGTGTAGGTCAGAGGATGAGACTGGTGCGTCCTACGTCAACACAGAAATTTCCAAAGGAGATAGACAAGACTGATGATGTCATGTTCACTTCTGTGTTCAGACTCGATTGGATTCCATATCCAATTTGATCCATGCCCGAGTTTGCCATACAGTACTCGAGACCACCTTTTTTGCAGCACGAAACACTTGTGATCAAAATGAACCAGACTTTCAAGTGTTCTCGGAAACCCAATGAGAAAACGCCCTTAGTGACAGGAAAACATTTCAATAGCGCAAACGTTTCAAAGAAACCCATACATGAATGGCAAAGTAGCTAGGAGCCTACTGCAGTTTTTTTATGATCATTCAGTGAGTGGAACACCTGACCCTTGAAAAATCACCAAGTTGCAGAATGGACGCATCTGTCTGTGGGAACGGTACACACAGATATTTTTACAACACACCACTTGCACATTACAGGAACTCAGCTGGAAGTTATTGCTACATCCCTGTACAATCCAGACCTCGCTTCAAGAGATTTCCACATGATTGGGTCATTGAAGAAGTTCCTAGGAGGCCAGCACTGAGAAGCACTGATGTGATCCAAGCACTAGTGAAACGCCAGGATAAGTGCATTAGTGTAGCAGGGAATTACTGTATATATAGAAATAAAGGGATGTTTTTAACTCTCTTCTTCTCTTTTTCTGCACAGAAAAAGTCCCAGTGTGACTTGAGTGTTCTTTGTAGATAGCTACTTTGCAACTATCTGCATTTGAAATGTGCGCAGCCATAATACTAATTTGCACAACAGAAAAATGCCCAGTACGGCTCACTAAAGTTTCTTCCACAAAAAGCTTAGAAAGCACCGCAATAGCATTAGAAAAGTGCTGGGTTAAATGCCAGCTCACCCTTAACGCTCTGGTTTTCATGGCCTGAGTCTGCCAAGTACAACCTTTCAGAAAAGTGCCTAGGAACTTTATGGAAATTTATGTGGTATTTAAACTAAGTTTAAAAAGATTTAAACAAAGCAAATATTTTTACAACCACAAAAACAAAGCCAATAAAAACCACCAAAGCTTTCTTACTGGAAATACTCCTCAATTTTGCTCATAAATGCCTCCTCAACTCACACAATCACTACAGTTTTTTTTCCCTTACAGGAATGTGCATGAAGCACAGTCAGAGATCTCACACTGGGGCAATGAATGACCTGATGTTGATCAATCCTGGCTGTCCAACCAGTTCATTTTTATCTGAGCAGGAGAGGAAAATAGCTTTACTTGTTCATCATGTTGGTTAGATGACTTACCGATATCTTTTAAAGGCTCAACCACTTCCCATATCAGGTCTGATCTGAAGTACATGGACACTTGCTGTAAGGCGATTTCTGAAAAAAAAACACATAGATGGGTAAAAGATTATTATCCCACAATGCTGTAAAATGCTCGAATTGGCCTAGTCAGAAGATGTCCACCGTTTCGTATAGCTGCACTGCTCGGACAATAGTAAAATGACTGATACATCAATATTAATGCGCCACTTTTAATACATTATAGTTTCTATAGAACCAGCTCATACACAAGACAAAAGCACCATTGAACTTAAGAGTAAAAAAGTAGCTAATTTTTTTTAAGTGTTGCTGTTTAACAAATGATGTGATGGAGGTTTTTGTTAAAAGAACATTTATGAAAGAAATCTTGGACGCAAGTCTTGGGTGTATGCACTTTCCATAACCATAAACCTATAAAAATGTCAATCATCGAGTAACACAAACATTCCCCTAATCCCCTCCAAGACACCAGCTATATTATGATCACATAAGACCATAGTCCAGCATGTGTTTTTCCTTATTTACAATTTTTTTTTGCTGGAAAACTTCACCGGAAACAAATCACCAGCCAGTTCATCTGTCATCATCTGCACCTGTCTCTCACTGGTTCATGCCTTGAGTTAGATGTTTTTTTTTGTGCTTGAATGATTCATATGTCACTGTGTGGCCTAACAAACAAAAACACATTTCTCTGAAACTGATCAGGTACAGGGACTGGACTGAAAATGAACGGCAAAAAAGTCCTTCAGGAAGCCTAGAGACTACAACCTCAACACTACATTAAAAATACAAGAAAGTCTGGCTCGTTGGAAACAAAATATGAAGAAATGGAGGGTGACTCAATACCTTTGCACAGTACTATATCTGTTTTATGGGTTTTTAAGGCTTTTGTATTAAAAACTACTAAATATCTCATTTTAGTAAAACAGTGAAATGGTGAGTAACTTGTGTTATTGATTGTTGAAATGTTAGGTCTTATACGAAGCAGTTATCCTTTCTATCCTGACCATCATCTGCTCCACAATCTACGTAGTTCAATACTTAGTGATATAGCACCAACCACTCATAAACTGAAATTTTTTTATACCATTTAATGTTTGTAAGTTTACCAACATAATTTTAAAAATGTGAATTTATTCTGAATTGAAAACTGACCCACTGATGAACTGAAATGACCAACAAATGATTGTACAGTGTGTGGTGGGGAACATTAATAGGATAAGCTAAATGAAGATATAGAACAGAGTTAAATGCTAGAGGCACTGTGCGTTTTCTCTCTCTCTCTCTCTCTCTCCAGTCAATCTCAGTGGAACTAATTATCTTTAATTAAAATCAAAGCATGTGCTCTATACAAAACTACTGCATTTCATCCTAACACTTCATACACTCATAAATGAGAATCCTAATTAATTCAATGTTTTGCTTCATATGTTATGTTTGCCCAAATTTTCCACTCGTACATGTACATACCTGTGTAGTTTGCAGAATAATTGTTGGTGTCTAGGAATTTTTTGACAAGTTCACAGCTGGAGAGGATGTGATGCTGCGTGAGGAAGTTTAAATACGCCTGGAGACCTTTTTGCCTCTCTGCTATGAACTCACGGTCCATGTTCCCAATTAACTTCTTAGGAGGAAGTGTCAGGTTCAGACCCGAGATCTGAAGAAAGAAATGAGTAACTGTTGAGTAAGAGGAAAGGCAGAAAAATTATGCTTACAATCACTTTGACTGGAAAGTAGCTTTCCGGGTCAGAAATGTGTGGGAAATGTGTTTGTAGTGGGTCAGCAAAACATGCTGCATCATCACCTGGCCAGGGTTTCAAACCTGTGGCTGGAAGCCAAAAAATTCTTTGTTACAAAACTATGAAATATTTTGTGGTTTTACTCACCAGCAGACTATTATTAAGCATGTCAAAGTCACTGTATCTCCGGATCACCTGCAAGTATCAGAAAGCCAAGTCAAGTCACACATCTCTCAGTAGTTCCCAACATATTCATATTCCCTTCATATTTTTGGGTTTTCTCTGCTGTAACACACCCATACTGGCTCAGGTAAAGACCCTGTTAAAGAACTTGTTTGGCCAGATATTATATGTTTAAACAATTATCCCCTAACCCACGTGTATGACATATACTGTACATGACCTAAAGATTTTTTTCTTTTACAATCCTAATGTAGCTGACATGTAACTAAAGACAACAGACAGCAGTTTAGCAAATGCAATCTGCCTAAATAATCATACATTAACCGAAAAGTCAGGACACATTGTTTTGCTCAAGAATATTCCAAATTAGCAGAAAAATCTAATTTGCTAATTACATCAGAACTAATTGCCCCTTTGTCAAACCATAAATGAACTGTGATTTTGGAAAGCTGAGTTAAATTTCACTTAATTACTGCCAGATCTGCTGAATCATGCTAAAAGAACTGAAAAAGCAATACTCTCTAATTCAAGAAATTCAAAAAAAGATGAGAAACAGTAATTTATGTACTTTTTTTTACAAATACATTTTCATAGTACTGTATATACTGTAGATGCACGTTCTGTTTTTTCCTCATGTGAGACAGATATAGAAAAACAAATATAGCTCCATTAAATTCTTTTGTCCATTGTTAGAAGTAATTGCGTCATACAGAAACTACAAACGCAAACTGATTTGAGATACTGGACAATTCAACTAGGCTTAAGACAGGTTTATAATGTTGTTAATACTTTTTTTATGTGTTAACTACATCTGCCTGGCAGCCCCAGCGCAAACTGCAAACATTTTTTCTGCAACACTTTAAAGGGACTTATTATGCAAAATTAACATTTCAGTCATTTTAAAAAGGTTGGTACTATAAAAGCAACATTATGCAGTACTATGCAAACGTTTCTGTCACCCTGTTCTTTTTTTGTACAAACTTTGTTATACATGTTTGTTTTATGACTAAATTATTAATTAGTGTGATTTCCAAAGATTATTATTCTAGCAAAATAATAATAATCTAAGAGGAAAATACCTGTAGGCAAAAAAAAAAAAAGAAAAAAGAAAAAAAGAAAACAGCATATTATGTAAAAGTACACTTTTTTTTTTTATAAAAAAATAAAATAAAAAATGGGTTATAGCAGCTAATTTCCTCATAGAACTGCACTGGCACATGTACCTGAGACTATATTTTAAGCAAATCTTTGTCACACCAATTATTAACTTTGTTTCTTTAATTACGGTTTACTACTTTTTATAGTATTTTATAACATACAAAGGCATATTTGATCCAACAGCAGTTACGTGCATGTTGTTAAGACTTTTGCACAGTACCCTATCAGAACAAAAACATTTGCACATGGCTCATTTGTTGCAGATTACTGGTTCTTTTTTACACTGCTGCTGTCATGCCCTCTTATACCCTTTTGACTGCACATTTACACATTCTGTATTATACACACATTCTATTCAAATTATTATATTTTGAAACTTGTAAATCGGTAAATTTGTAGATTTAAATTTTTAATTTTTTTCCCACCTCAACTTTTTCAATTTTTCTCTTTTTCTCTTATTAAAACATATTCTCTTCAAATCTTCTTATTGTATCTTAGCTTTTCTTTTTAGGTCACAAACAGACATTTCATTGCATATAATAATGCGTATGGTTGCGTCAAATTTGTGACAAATAAAATTTTAATTTAACTTGACTTACACCTGGAGTACACCTTGCACTACTGTCACAGCTGCTGTTTTGGAAAAGAAATCATCATAGTCTGACTAGTCATATTGCACACTGCGACATTGTAGTACAGCCAATACCCAGATTTCTGTCGTTACTTAAATCCACAATGGTGAGCTATTCATAATTAACAAGCTGCTTCTCCTCTTACGTGTTTATACTAAGCTGTACGGTTCAGGAAATCATTCCTACCGTTCGCCATTGCACTGTACAATGACTCACCTCTATGTAACAGAAGACAATAGCGACTTATATACATATCCCATTATTCACTGTCTCTTTATGCACACTGACAATGTGCACATTTCATCTCTTTCTCATTTTGAATCGCTAGTTTGCACTATGCAGTTTTTCTATATAACATCTTTTAATTTATGTTACAATAAATTTTTTTCCCCTTCACCTCACTACTGTTTGTGTTACCTGCTGCTGCTGTAACACAATAATTTCCCCTCATGGGATGAATAAAGTATATCTATCTATCTATGCAAAAAAAAAAAAACGAATCTAAGGTTTGTATCCTGTGTTCATCACATGCATTTATGGCACTTAACTCACATGTTCTTGATCACCACTGACCTCAAAGACTTCAGCTTCCAGTTGCGTGACTCAAACAGAAGAATGCAAGATCTACATTCTAACTTGACACTAACTTACCGTCCAGCTGTTTTCTGTAGAGACTCCCCTCTGCACACGGATAATGTATTCCTAGTGATGAAAAGAGCAGAATTAAATACCACCCCCCACATGAACTGTTATCATGATGCAAGCCTGCAAAAGCTTTACTTCCTCATAGACATTTGCATACATTGTAGTTAACATTTGACGCAAACGTGTTTAATGTTTTAACATTTCCTGCTTTGGTCTTTCTTCTACATAAGGTGTTAATATTACTGCGCTCAATCTTATAGCACTTCTGAGGTAAAATCTCATTCACAGCTACTGTAATTGGCTGGCATCACCTCATAATTTAAGGTGAAAATAATAGATTAGTCAATAATAGAACATTTAATCTGTGATGTGCTGACGGTTTCTGTAGAGAAATGTTTATTTAACGTTCATCGAAATAGTGTCCAGTGTCTGCGCTTTGTACTAGTCTAAGTCTTCAACTTGCACACTTTGAACTCCCCAGTTATACTGTAACATGACATGCTGATTTTTTGTATTATTATTAACTTCAAGAGTGCAGAAAAAAGAGAGACAGGTAAAGGAATGACTGTTTATAGTTGCTGTGAATGAGTGACAGGACCAAACCTGTCATTTGGACGTTACACAATATTTATCACAACTATAAATGCATAAAAAGTATGTTATATTCTGTAATTAAGAAAAAGGTTAGCATTGGCAAACTGCTACTGTACAGAAGGAATAGTCAATGTTGTTAAAATAAAAAATAATAATAATAAAAATAAAAACATGTAACTGTGCTGTCAGATTTCATCACTCCACCCATTCGTCACTTATATTCTTGGAACAGCATGAACTGTCATGTTTTACTCCCTATATAAACAACAATACTGTAATGTTTTATTAGTCAGCCAAGATGGACAAGATGCAATTCTTAATAGCACAATCTTAGTTCATTGTTTGAAAGCTCACTGCAAATAATATGCTGAATATAGTTAAAACAATCTATACTTTTTGAAAATAGGATTACAACAAACCAAATAAAAGACTATTAGGCTTATTTCTAATCTTCAGCTTCTTCAGCTTGAGCCTGTTCAGGGTCACAGGGGCCTGGGAGGGTTATCCCAAGAGACTTGGCATGAGGCATGGGTACACCCTGGACAGGGTGCCAATCCATCACAGAGCACACACACGCGCACACAGAAACACAAAATAGGCAATATAACCTAATCTGCATTTAATCTGTCTTTGGGGGGAACAGGCAAACCCCAAGTACACAGGCCTGAGACGGGAATCGAACCCTCGACCCTGAAGGTAAACTTGTTTTTAAAAAATTCTAAATAGGTTTGACTAGATTCAAGAATATTTGACTTGCTAAAATGTCACTTTTTGCAGTGTTAAATTATTCTGAAATGCTTGAACCTTTCGAAGCTTCAAACTTGAACATGTAACTGATATGTTATAAAAGAGTTCATCTGAAGATGAGATTATTTACGTGTGGTATCGATATCAGCTAAAGCATGAACTGTACATAGCAAGTTTGTGCATGTTATAATGCAAGTTCCAAGCTGAGATATCATGTACATATCTTGTTAGCAGACCTAAAGAAGTAAACTTCAGACTGTGATCTAAATAAACAACTACATATTTGATTTGTGCCAGTCTAATCCTTTGGCCTGCTGTATAGTAATCCTGATTTATTTGTGATTGTGAAGTGTTTGGCACAGTCATACTGGAGTTAGACAAACAAAATAGAATAAACAGAAGGCCAAAGTCCACTTATACAAGCTGTAATGTGGCATGGGCTTCCTGCATGTAGAAGTTTACCAACATTGCTTATCCTTTTCTTGGCCCCGAGTAGATTAGGTTAATTTCTGTAGGCATTCCCACAATTCATTTGGAAACATACAGTAATAATCTACTAATCCACACAAATTCCAGATCCCCAACCCCCCTCCCCCCCTAAATCATTCCTTATCGGTTAAAAGAAGAGCATTAAGCATAAGCATTATTGTGCTGACTGTTTGATATTAAATATGACACACAATCTTGTGAGCACAATCTGTTATCATTGTTCAAAAACTTGCAAGTGAAAAACATCTTGACTATAGTGACATTTATTTACACTTTCTTAAAATAAGATTACAAGAAACTGAATATAGGATTATTAAGTGTATGTCTAATAAAATTTTACTGCAATTTTAAGCAAAAGGTTCTTGGTATATTGGCAAATCAAACTCTATTAACACTAGATTCAAGTTGTTACAATATAAATAGCTACTCAGAACACATGGTAAAACTGCATAAATTTAATCCCAACATTCCTGATAACTGTGTTAAATGTAAAAGTGAAGTAGGTACACTGTTCCATTGCATGTGGGAGTGTGAGAAAATGAAGAACTTTTGAAAAGTATTCTTTTAATTATTCAAAAAGTATTCAATTAATTTCTAGTCTTATAGAAAGTAATGTTCCAGTAGATGCCAAATTGTGTATTCTGCTTATCTTTCCTGAAAATCCTTTGTTGAATGTAAAGAAGAGAAGGATCATTAATTTATGTTTGTTGCAAGTCAAGCATGTTATTGCCTCAAAATGGAAGGATATACAAGGACATACTTAAGGTTAATGGATTTTTTAACCTGGCTTTGGAAAAAACTTACTTTGCAAAAGGGAAAACTAGGGACTTCTATAAGATCTGGACACCATTTTTGCCATTCATGATGCCTGTATAAATAACTGGACTATCTTTGTCAGGAGTTCTTTGTGTTGCTGAGAGTAGGATGTTGTTTGGCGTGTTTATGTTTATTTTTTGTGCTTTATTAGTATAATGAAAACACCAATAAATATAAATTGTGAAAAAATAAATAAGTTTAATCTTATATTTGGTTTGTTGTAACCTTCATTCATCTCCTACATCACAGCAGCGTAAGCACTGTCACCTTGCACCTCAAGGGTCCGGGTTTGATTGCCACCATAGTGTGTGCATAGAGTTTGCATGTTCTCCACTAGCTTGGTGGGTTTCCTCTTCGGTTTCCCCCCACAGCCCAAAGACAGGCAGATCAGTTTAATTTGCGTTCCCAAATTGGCCGTAGTGTGTCAATTAACATGCAAGTGTGTATGTGTGCCCTGCGATATACTGGCACCCCAAGCACCTCAGCAATGTTTTTACTCTTTGTACAGGGTATTTGTTAAAGCAAAAAAAAAAAAAAAAAAAAATGCAACGTTTACAATTATAAAAAGAATAAATAAATAAACAAAGCTTACAGGAAACACACACTCGTTATGTTATGATGTGAAACAGTGTGTGTGTGTGTGAGCAAATGCACAAACAAACAAAAATATCTAACTAGGTTCAGTTGTTGGAAAACATTGTGGTAGTGTATTTGCATCACAGCTTCCTCAGAGTATTAGCTACATCATCTTAGTGCTCCAGCAGGCTAATCATACTGTCAATGTCATATAAGTTAACGTTAGACAGGAATGAACATATGGGGGTTAGCTAAATAAATAAACAAAAGGATTTACATAAAGTGAGCACGACTCAGTCAGAAATAAACACATTTTCCAATCATTTCTTTAGCTAGCAAGCCAACTTGTTTTGCAGCATATTAAAGAAAAACACAAAAATCCACTATGCGAACTACCTCAACCCAGGCGAACAGGACAAATTCGTTTTAGAAAACGTTGTTTAGTTAGCCATCGAGCTAATTTCACGAAATTGTCATGGTTACCAAGCTAGCTAGGTATACACACTACCATGCTAGGAAGCCATGGCACTCACATGATTGAGCTAGCCATCACTATGACAGCTAGCATAAAGACACTACATTATTTTATTTTATTTTTTAAGTTTGGTTATTAATTTTAACATGCCACCTTCCTTAAATCTAATCTTGTTGTTGTGTTATGTTGTGGATATTTATTAAAAGGTTGTGTTTCGTCTAACTTATAGGGCATGTATATAAACATGGACTAGAGAACTACGTAGAGTGTATTCCGGTCTGTTTAGCGCACTATTTAGACACACTAGTGTTTAGTAGAGACTAGTATGCGCTGCTGTTTCTCTTTCACCCCAGCTTGTTGACGAGAATAATATTAAATACGCTGTATCTGCTAGCCTGTCGCCCCAGTGACAGTTTCATTCTAGGTTATACTTCACTACCAGGTTTCTCTTACCGTATGAGATTGTAAATTCTGACTCGCTTCGATTACCGCCGTCAGCGACACCGTGTCGTCCAGCAGGAGCTTCCCGGAGGCCGGTTTCTCCATTAAAGCCATTCCGCTTCGCGCTTACCGTGAACGCAGAGCGATCATTAACAATCACACACACAGGAGATCTGCTTCTGCAAAAAACATGCTGCATTTGTCATTGTGGCAGAGGCGGAGAGGTGGACATGTATTTTACCGCAAAGATCCGCCCCAAACACACACACACACACACACACACAGCGTCCTGCCCCTGTGACATAGAAAGATGAAAGATAAAACGCCTGAATATAAATACTGAATATTTAGTGTATTCATTACTGACTAATGAGACAGTATATAAACAGTATAGTATATATATATATATATATATATATATATATATATATATATATATATATATATATATATATATATATATATATAATTGTTCCTTGGGCTTCATGGTGCTGTTTGTTCACAAATGTTCACAGAAGGCTTCACAGAACAGCTGTATTTATACACAGGTTGAGTCTGTTTACTAATATACAGTATACACGCACACACATCACATTATGACCACCTGTCTAATACTGAGTAGTAGGTTTTGCAAATGCACTTGACAATACTGTTCTTGAAAGTACTACAGTGGAACCTTGGATTGCGAGTAACTTGGCCTGCAAGCGTTTTGCAACATTTTTAAATAAATTTTAGATCGAGCCATTGATATATGAGAACTGTACTACGCATGCAGTTTGCATGCTGAGCGTCACGTGATCACAACTGAGCCAATGGTTCCTCTCTCTCACGCTGTGGGATTGTGGGTAATCATCAATCAACCATGCTCTCAATGCGCGTGCGTCACTCGTATGGTGAACATCCTGTGCGTGTAAAGCATTTCTTTGTGTCCAAGTGTAGTGACTGTTCTGTAGTCACTGTACTGCAACAATGGCCTCCGTGAAGAAAAAAAAAAGTTGTAGCAGTGCGGCAGATGAATTTGTGTAGAGGACTGCTTCCAATTCTGTGTGTGCGCGCAAAAGTCATCCTTCACAGTAGCCCCTCTGCTCATGCTTCTTCCCTCATCTAAGACCGGTTCTTTTCTACAGAGTCCCAAAGTGGTAATGTGGTAAAAAAAAAACTGTGCGCACTGTATACTACACTGTGCAAATTAATAAAAGGAGAGTGCGAATTAATAAACCAAGATGTGTTTTTCTTAGCCCCTCTCTCATGAAAACGGCAAATTCAGAGAAAGGGTCGCCCGTGAGAGGTTGTGCACAGACCACTGAGCTTCTACGGAATCTAAAATTGACAAATATGCATTTTTTTAATCCGGATATATACACTATACAGTGATGCTGTTTTTGTAATAAAATGCTAATTGCCCAGTAGAATGTCCCCACATAGCAAAACCATTACATATTCCTTTCCTTGCGAAGACATTATGGGCCACCTGTCCACCCACCCAGCCAAATACACACCCACATCTGGTGACTGATGGTGCTTCTATGGAAACAGAATCAAAAGGTTGAAAAAGGGTATGTATGTCCCTTATTCAGGTAAAAAGGTTCAATACAAAATCAACACTTCTATTAACAATTTCTGAAACAATTTGATTACCAATACAATACAATACAAAACCTACAGGAAATTCAGAAGAAGAAGCAGCCACCTTTATTTGTCTTTATTTAGTGTTTTTTTTTTAGCATATACGGAGCAGGGAGGGTTAAGGACCTTGCTCAAGTGCCAAACAGTGGCAACTTGACATTTCTGAACCCCCAATCTCCTGAGCATTAACCCAGAGCATCAGTTGTTGAATCGTGTCTGTACCAAAGAATTTTGGAGATGCGAGGAACCAAGAGAAAGCAAAATTAGACAAAGGGAGAAAATGTAAAAGTCCACATAGACAATAACACAAGTTAATTTCAAATCAGGGACCTTAAAAATCTGTCCACACCAATGCTGGCCCTCATGCTTCGGTTGAGTTAAATTTAACATAATGATATACTGTATATTTCTGTGTCCTCGTTTAGATATGTGCATATTTTTTTTTTACTTTTTGTAAGTGTGGTCTCAGAGTTGGCATTTCATAACTCTCAAAACATCCTCCCCTAGACTAAAAAGACAAACCTCTTTCTTTTACTCATACACAGACCAGTTTGAGACTGTTCAAGGGTTTCCGACAGAAATATTGGGTTCTAAACACTTTCCTTTTCTATTTCAACTGGATCTAGGTTTGTAACTTGAAGCAGCTATATTATATAATACTGCTGGACTGATTATCCTCTTGGAATCTGTCTGATCTTGCTTTATACTGTAAGCTCAGAGTAATAGAAATAATCTATGAAATACAAAAAATATCTTGTACAATGGATAAAGGTCTGTAAAAATATGCATTCTAATACAAGGTAGTGTATACAGACAGGTGACAAACAAAACAAAAATGTCCTAATAAGGTAATTATGAGTCACCAGCTTTAATGCCGTTTGACACCTCTGGAACTGTATTGGAAGAATGGCCAGGCTTCCTTGAAAATAAATTTCCTGAATTGCTGCTTTGATGATAGGGGTAGACAGTGCTGCCTAACACATTACTGGAGTTTGTCTATGATGAGGAATAATGACAATATTTACAATGCTCAACACAAGCCTAAAAAGCATACTTTAATAAATTACCACAATTATACACCTCCCCCCTCCCCACAATAAACATATTTTTCAACCTAGAACCAAGAAGCCATATCTGTTTCATCATGAAAATGTTAGCTCCATGAAGACATGGTGTTTTATTTGGAATCGCTCATGTGGCCTGCTCTTTGATCTCAACCCCAGTGAACATCTTTGGGATGAACTGCATGGCAGGCTACATAAGTGCCTGACTTCATATGTGCTTTTGTGACTAAATGATCACAAATCTTCTTCTGACAGTCTTGCTCCAAAATCTAGTGGAACTACCCTCTGGAAGAGTGGAAATTATTTTATATACAAGAAGGATTAAATCTAGAATGGGATGCTCAACAAGTTTATGGGCATGTGTCCACAAACATTTGGCCATACTTTGTACAGTACATTGTATTTATTTTCTTTATATCTTGGAAATTACATACTGAAGACTAATACATAGAATGCACATAATATAATTCTATATTATATAATATAGTTACAATTATATAATTATAATATTGCATAGATCCACCTTTTTTCCTGTTTTTGTATGCTCTTGCTTTATGAATACATTATTAAGCACTGGGGTATATCAGTAATAGCTTTAAGTTCCCTTTTTCACCCATGCAGCTGGGCACAGACTTACTCACTTGGAAATCCTGTCTGTGCAACCTTGATGCCGGGAGAATGGGGTGCACAGACTAAACACGACTGCATTTCAAACATGAATGACTAATAAACAACAATCTCAGCAACTGTTCAGGTGTAATAGGCGGTCTTACGGGTGGCACAGTGGCATAGTGATTAGTACCGTGGCCTCTCACCTCTAGGGTCAAGGGTTTGAATCCCACCTCTGTGTACGTGGGGTTCACCTGTTCTCCCTGTGCTTGGTGGGTTTCCTCCCACAGTCTAAAGACATGCAGATTAGGCTAATTGCCTATAGTGTGCATGTGTGCTTCTGCCCTGCAATGCACTGAGTGCCCCGAGTCCCACCGGAGATAAGCTTTACAAGATGAGTGGTACAGTGAATGAGTGAAAAAGTGTTTGTCTTTTAATGATGTGTCTTATATTGCAGCATAGCCCAAAAATTTGGAAACAAACAAAAATGTACTTATAAGCATATATCATAACAAGTGTTCAAATTTCCATCTGTTGAATTCATGATATATAAATATATGAATATATATAGAATGATGAATATGAATAATATACTATAACTAAATTGTCAATGTGTGTGATGACTTCCTCTTTTAGCACAATAAATGCTCAAGACTGATTCTGACACTAATATATTATATATATATTTTATAACAAAACATGAGTATGCATCCAGAAATTTGGACCATTTTCTATATAGTAAATTAGTATATATTAAAAAAAAACTTACTGTACAAATTGTGTACAACAAGAACATATACAGTACACATGTGGGACTGTACAGAGCTTTAAACAAAGAACCAAAATAAATGTACAAGTAAAATGTTTGAATCAGACTGGACCTTTTGATTGTGCAGAAAAAACAGAACATTATGAGATAATGTGCTAAAAAAAAAAAAAAGAGTAAAAAAAAAAAAAAAACTCTAGCAATAATATAGAAAGGTTACTTCATACCCAAACACACACATTGTTAGTAACCATTGAGATCAAAATAAAAACCTACCTACCCCACCCACCCAGACCACCTGTACCCATCCATCCATACTAAATGTAAATAAATTATAGTCAAACCTAAAGCCACTATCCATGTGTAATAATTCACATCATTACATGAATTATTACACATGGATAGTCATTAGAAGTCACCGTTTGTTACTTCAGGCTGGGGATATCATTTTACTAATATGTCAAGGCTAATGAACAACACTGGAAGTCTGTAGAAATAATGTTAATTTTATTTCTGAACTCGTTCTTTAAACCAGAGCAGTTTATGCAGTTTGACCTATATAAAAATGGATGAATAACAACAAAACTTTTCCAAATATTAAAAAGAATCTTATGCAAAGAAATGAAAGACATTTATGCAAGTTTCATAATAACTAAGCCTCCTGCATGTCCTCTGGTATCATGACCATCACCTCCCCCTCCATCACCACTTTGTCTTTGACAGAGCAGGAAACGGAAATGAAAGCAAATGACATTTTGATCTTCTTCACCTCTGCTGCAGCCACCACCTCCTCCCCGACAAACAAAGGTGCCGGGAAGCGAATTTCCTGGTAGAGAAACACACAGCCTCTGCCGGGCATTTTGGTCCCCAGAACTGCTGAGATGAGGCCATTAATCAGCACGCCGTGAACAATGGGAGCTTCAAAAGAAGTCTTTTTGGCAAACTCAGGGTCAAGGTGGAGTGGGTTCGTATCTCCTGTTAGCTCAGCAAAAAGTGCGACATCTTTGTTGCTGAAAACCCTCGTCAGTGTTGCTCGGGCTCCGACATGGAGCAGTCTGTGAGTGCTTGACTCTGGACTGAGGCTCTTCAATACCCCGGATCGTGCTGTGTTCAAAACACGGCACATACTTTTCCCAAACAGGGCTCTTTTGAGGACGAAGGCCATTTTCTCATTCAAACTAGTATAGCTCCATCTCACGGCTGTTTCCAGATAAAGCTATCAAGAATGGCGAGACCTAGGACGGCAAAAAATAAAGGGCTGTAACATTTATTAACATGATCAAAAGGTTGATAGTTCACTGTATAATGTCAGCATGATTCCTTCTGTGATAAAAAAATGCATAGCCTCTGTTCCACTCCATCTTACTAAAAGGGAGTAGGCCTTTATCTGTTCTCAGATAAAGCAAAGCAATATGTGGTGCTGTGGTGTGACCTACAGTACTGCATGACTTCTCAAAATGTAACCCCTCCAGGCTGTTTTCACAACAGATCCTGGCATGAGTACCTGGCTCATGTGACATGGACACTGTGACCATAATAATGTTGTTACTGCTTCTGCTTTCCAGTTAGGTAGATATGCTAATTAGCTAATTATTCTACCAAACAGATAAAAAACAGTTTTACTCAAACATAACAGATACACTGATCAGCCATAACATTAAACCACCTAGGACTTAAGTTCCCCTTGTGCCACCAGGGCCGCTCTGGCACCTCAGGGCTTGGCTCTGCAGGATGTTGGCAGTGGATCCTTTGAGGACTGTGAGTTGTGAAGTGGGGCTTTGTGGGTCAGACTTGTCCAGTGCATCTCATGAGTACTCAATCAGATTGGGATTTGGGGAGTTTGGAGGCTGGGCCTGCAGCCTTAGGCACTTTGCCTGCTAGCCCCAGGCTGTGGTGCACTGGGTGTTCAACACTGACTCTTTTTTTTTGGAGAGAAAATTAAATGGTTATCGGCCGATCGGAGCACCATTAACATTTTACATACTTCAGCTGTGATTGAAAAACACCAGCACACACACTGATTAAAGTTGGCTGAATTTCTTTCCTGGTAAACGATGCCATAACTGGGTTTGTTTTTACTTTTAACAATATTCAATAAAGGGAATCCATAAAAGTGACTTTACAGTTAAGGAGGAGTCTGGTTCCAAAAATAATAAAATATTGGAGGGTACCTATTCTAGGAAGTTTCTGAGCATTAACTTAGATATTTTCCATAGGCTTTTAAAGTAGTAAATTATTTTATATTTAAGTTTTGGAATTGAGGCATAATTCATGGCCTCAATCACAACTGCACTGAAGAGTTTTAAACAGAATTTAACAAAGACTTTGTGTGTTTGGTCTCCATTTTTCTGCACAGAGACCTACGTGGCATTTTAAAGGTCAACAAAGAAACCTGATTAATGGCGATGGTTTGCCTCTGATGTGCCATCTAGTGGATCTAGTTCTTTGGATGTACATAAGGTATACACATGCTGCGTCCAGATGTGCAGTCACACATCAAGCATGAACTGTGTCTCTCAAGAAGGAACATCTGTGCCTAAAAAAGCATTTATTAACGCTGAAGGAATCAGCTTACAAAGAAATGACTGAAATAACACCATAGTCTTGCAATAATGTGATAAAAATAACGAGACAAACAGCTATCATAGGTCACCATGTGTATAAAAAATTTGTGCTGAGTCATTTGTGCTTCCCCCAGAAAGACTTGTTACTGCCATCTGCTGGTACACATCATTTCAGAGAACAAAAAGTGTGGTATACAGTAGCTGACAACTAGGCTGTCATGCACTTCTGTAAGTCACAGAGGATAAGGGTGTCTGCAAAATGCCATAAATGACACGAATGCCATAGAAGAGAATTAAACTTGCAGGCTGCTCCACATTGACAGGACTGCATCACAAACTTGTCAGTTGCAAATTCACTCTCTCTTCTACTTGTACTTCATACCAGTGTGCTCTACTGGAGTCTGGTGAATGGGGAGGCCACTGAAATGTATCTATTGATGAACCTACCTGTGCGACTCTAAAAGCACATGGCTCGTTTTCATATGATCCAATCAGTGTTAATGCGCTCCACAATTTCACCAGACCTCTGGAATAACATAAAAAAAATACAGTATACAAAAAAACAGTTAATGATCACTTACTGATGATCACAAATTATCACCACTTTTTTTTTTTTATTCCCCTAATGGTGAATCCGAGCATCATTTGTGAATTCTAAACTAAAAGTTCTTTATTTCAGACAAATGTAATGGCACTTTAAATAATACAGTTCTTATCAGTTCTTATCATATTCCTCATAAATTTTTTTTATCATCCAACTATCACAGTTGTTAATTCCTTAAATAACCATTGTGCAAGAATTATGTGCACTCTTAACCAGGTTTAAGTTCTGTGAATTTAAAGGAATATATAAGTAGAACAAAAATCTTACATAATTACAGTTGAAGTGAATGGAAATCAAATTGAATTGCACTGCGTAGAAGAAAGTAGTAACAATAACCTACATGTATATGCTATATTTTGCACCTTATATAATTATCATATTTATTTTATTCCATTTTTCATTAGAAAGGTCTTGAAAGCTTGATAAGTGGCTTATAAATTATAAAGTAACACATACAGACTGCTCCTATTATTTTGCAAAGAAGACAGAGAGAATCCCATCTCTCACACCATGAGCACACATCTCTCCTGGCTCCTGGTCACAAAGGCTGTGGCACGGCCACGCTTAACCCATGATCTATGACCGTCTGCAAATCCTTTATTCGCTTTTTAAAAGTCCCCATTTTCATTTCAGTAACAGATTTAAAGTTACACAAAACAAACTATACTCTACCTGTTATATACACGCAGTATGGCTGATGATTCGTTCTGATCAAATGTCAGCAAATCAAATGGAAAAGCAGCTCCAACCTACAACAGAGCTCAGTGTCAGTGTGATAGATACAGTATTCTTATTCATCAATGCAAATAGCAATAATAAGAAAGCACTGGAGAATAACAATGACTGTATAGCCAAAGCTGCCCAGTCAAAAAGTGATTAATATGGTTCAGTTGCCAAAATCTTTTTTTTTAAACCCTATTTGAAGCAGTGAGTAGATTCTCATCTTAAAGTCATGTTGAAAGACATATCTTGTGCTCATGGAAAAGATGTTACTGTGTTTTAGAATGGTCAAATTATTGGCCTGAATCAAGAAAAAAAAAAGAATAAACAATTATTGGCTTGAAAAAAGAATTATTTTCCTGAATGAAGGGGGAAAAAAAGAAGAAAAAAAAAGGACAGCAGACATCACCGATTTGTTAAATAGTGACTCACACGATTGGAACTAAAAAGCTGTGTGGCCATAAGAAAACCAATTGTTGGTTAGACTATTTAGAAAAAAGCTTAGGTTTGCTAAAGAGCTTGAGCAATGGACAAAGGTCATGTGGTCTGATGAGTTCAGACTGAGCCGATTCCAGAGCAATGTGCGCGTCAAGCTAAGCAGGAAAGTGCATAAAGCGATGTAGCCATCATGCATAGTGCCTCTGTAGCACTATAGCCTCTTGAGGCAGTGTTATGATCAGCATCATTATGTGCCAATAAATTGAAGTCAGCTGACGACCTGAATGCGCTGAATGACCAGGTTATCACATCTATGTTTTTTCTTCTCTGATGGCACAGGAATATTCCAGGACTCAAAATATGTGTTTGAGTGGTTCTGGGAACATGAGGAATTCTGAACTTCCACGCTGGAGTGGTTCGACTCCCATTAATACAAAAAATCTTGGGCAAAAATTAATTCAGCTCTGGACAGAAATTAATGTTTTGCACAAGGCTGTCAAAACAATGCCACAGTGAATGTGTGATGTAGTAAATGCCAAAAAAAAAAAAAAAAAAAAAAACCAGTCCAAAAAGATATACGGGTTTCTGAATTTTTTGGTAGAATAATGTTTAAAATGTATACTGTACACATTAAAAGTGAAAGTTGAATTGGGAGTCCTTACCTCTCCGTATAGGTCTTTGACTCCAGAGATGATTAACTGCTTGAATTGTTCTGGACTCAGGGTTTTGTTGCTGTTTTCACAAACTCTGAGAAGGCAAGAAAAATGGCACGTGAAAAAAAAAATCTTCAGGCTACAGAAAATTTCTGAAGTGACTTGAAATGCCAAGGCCAGAGGGACTGTGCATTTCATTATTAGTATGTACAATCAGCCTAAGAGTAACCAAAGACTAGGGTAAACCTTATTAGAATTGTGCTACTCTAAAGAAAAATCTGTATGATCCTAATGAGAAAAAAAACTAGTTTTATTTTATGTCAGTATTTTATTATCCAATTCAATACCTTAGAGTGATTTTTATTCATGAGAGTTAAAAATGATCTGCACCGTCTCATCACTGCTTTCCGTTTAAAGCTACCATCGCCCAGTCACTGCTGTGCAGGTGTGAACGTTTTACATCAGTTCATTTGGAAAACAATGGATGCCCCACTTGTGATTTGCACAACAGAAGAGCACTGTGCAATGATCTGAGGGTGTACTCATAAAAATATTGAGTGATCTCAATGGTCTGAGGGTGTACCTGGTGCTGAAACCACTCATGGAACAGCATCAACAGAAGCGTTCGGAAATCTGCAAACAGAATTTGGGCCGATACTCTAAGGAAGGTGAAAAGTTTCTTAAAGAGAGTCATTACTGGTGACGAGACACAGATTTATCACTACAAACCTGAAAGTAAACAGTAGAGTATGGAATGGAAAATAATAAAAAAAAATATTGTCAATAGTTTCTGGGATTCTCAATATTGGAACATTATCAGGAAAAAAGTTCAACAATCCACATTGCTTGTTACGGTGAGCTGCTTATTGAAGAGCTGAAGCCTAAACTTCGGATTAAACACAGGACTGCTATCCGAGGGCGTTGTGATCTTGCATGACAATGCATGACAATGCATGTCCTCCCACACTGTCGACACATGTTTGGTTCCCTGAAAGACGCACTATGAGGATTTCCAATGAAGTAAAGACACGGTACATTTGTAAATTCTACAGCCAGAGTACGGATAGTTTTTGACTCACTCTCATAATTACACACAATCATGTTTAAATGTCACTGTCTAGCCTGACTTTAAGCCATGATTAAAATCGGTCAATGTTTTGGTTACAAAAAAATCCAAATTTCTTTCACTTTCTATGTCTACATGAGTACAATGATTTTGGAACTATACATGTGTTCTTGTTCATATCAATATTATCTAATATTCTATGCACCTTTAATGAAAATCTAAGCATTCAGCTGTTCCCACTGCTACTGATGTTACAGAATGAACATTTCTTTATAGTCTGCATTTTGACTCCTTAACGCATTCATGTTGTATATGCCTTTAAAATTTACTCACTGTGTCTTGGAGGTTACTTAGTAGTTAATTTCTCAGTGATAGAGAAAATGTTCTGTTCATTTCTCAGTGATAGAAAAGTGTACTGTAGTGTTGCTGCACACCTTTTATCATCAAATAACAAATTGTTCTTTAGGGTATTCATCAGGTTTCATTATAAAAATTAGAATTTTACCATTTCTTTCCATCAACACCTAGTCACCATGGATATTGCTGTCCCTTTTATGTGGCGCTTCCAGGAACCTGTCCGTTTCACTTACAGCTAGTGCTAGAGCCGGTAATTTGTTAGAATCAAAAGAAAAAAGAAACTAAAAGGAAAGAAAGAAAGACGCACACCAATGCACCAATTCAGGGGCTTTCGACTTACAAATAGATCTTCATATAGTGGAACTCAGAGATGTTTTTGTAAACAACTCGCTCATAAGACGCAGGTTTGTCTTCCATACCGCCTGAGCTCCACACTGAAAAAGATAGAACAACGATAAAAGTTATTTAGATTTATAATACATTGTAGCAGTACATTTGGGTTTAAGATCAAAAGATGAATATGAGACAATTGACTTTTTTCAGATGTGTTAAATGACTTGGAGTATGGCACATTGTGTAGACCCTTCTCCAAGCGTTCAAAAATATTGGAACATGCGCCTGTTTAATTTACTGTAAAACAATGTACTGCATGTCCTCTCTTTTTCTAAAAGCCCTGGCTATTACCTGTGAAAACTGCATTTGTTGCTAAAAAGGACAAACCAACAGAAAGACCACAGAGTTGTCTGTGGAAAAATGCCAGCCATTTTGAAGCCAAGGAAAGACTGAAAATCAGTCAGAACCATTTCAGTGTTTCCCACTGGTCTAAAATGTGTGTGTTAAGGCTCTGAGTTTCGGATCGGAAGATGAGCGATTCGAGCCCCAGCTCCGCCAGGTTGCCGCTGTCGGGCCCTTGAGCAAGGCCCTTAACCCTGTCTGCTCCAGGGGCGCCGTAAAATGGCTGACCCTGCGCTCTGACCCTTCCCTACTAACAAGAAGCTGGGATATGTGACGAATACAGAATTTCACTGTGCAGTAATGTACAGTACAGACCAAAAGTTTGGACACACCTTCTCATTCAAAGAGTTTGAATTTGTATTATGGCAAGAAAAAAGCAGCTGGGTGAAGAAAAATGAGTGGCCATCATTACTTTAAGAAATGAAGGTTAGTCAGTCCAAAAAATTGGGAAAACTTTGAAAGTATCCCCAAGTGCAGTCAAAAAAAAAAACATCAAGCGCTACAAAAAAAACTGGCTCACATGCGGACCGCCCCAGGAAAGGAAGACCAAGAGTCACCTCTGCTGTGGAGGATAAGTTCATCCGAGTCACCAGCCTCAGAAATCGCAGGTTAACAGCAGCTCAGATCAGAGAGCAGGTCAATGCCACACAGAGTTCTAGCAGCAGACACGTCTCTAGAACAACTGTTAAGAGGAGACTGTGTGAATCAGGCCTTCATGGTAGAATATCTGCTAGGAAACCACTGCTAAGGACAGGCAACAAGCAGAAGAGACTTGTTTGGGCTAAAGAACACAATAAAGAACACAATAAAGAAAACTCTTTGAATGAGAAGGTGTGTCCAAACTTTTGGTCTGTACTGTATGTGTGATAAATAAAGGCTGAACTTAACTTAATTTAGCAATATCATGTGCAATATTACTCATCATTGTTGCTACGTAAATTCTACATCAAAATCTGGTTTCCGCTACGCTATTGCTACCGGTCGCGGCATTCTACTTTCTTTCGTTGTTTCAAACAAGATTATCTTATTTTATTTTACTTTATTTATTACTTCGTCATATGTATACAAAATGTTTTGCTCTCTTCGCTCTTGAAGTGGTCTTGAATTGTCTTCTACATACAACAAAAAACAAATGAACATGGGAAGTTTGAGTCATTTTAGTGACTCGGTTCTTTTATTTTAGGTCATTTAGCTCATTTCGTTCATTTGAATAAAAATAAAATAAAATGTTACATTTTCAATAAACAGACCCCTAAAACGTCTGCATACACAAAGGTTGGCTATAGTTCCAGTAATGAAAATATTACAATGCAGCTAATGACATATTATAAACAGAATGAGCAGCTCACCATCATATCTTCTAGTCCGAGTCGTGAAGGAACGACTCGGGACTTGGAAGACTCATTGAGGAGAACCGTTCAATTCTGCTTCGTGTACATAACCTACAGAGGTTTTGCGATGATTTGCGCATGTGCGCCCAGTAGAAAATGAACGAATCACTCTCCGAGACGACTCGATCTTCTGAGTCACGTTAAAGATTCGTTCAAAAAGAACGAATCGTTCATGAACGACCCATCACTAATAGACGCTATGTAGTGCAATAGATTCAAAAGAACGAACGACTCAGACTAGAAGATATGAGATGTGAGTGCTGTTTTCAGTACTGGAACTATATGTATGTAGAGGTGTTTTGTGTCTGTTTATTGAAAATAACATTTTATTTTATTTCTGATCAAAAGAACGAAATGAACTAAATGATAAAAAAAAAAAAAGATTCGTTCATTTTGATGAACGAGATTCAAAGAACCGAATCACTAAAATGATTCAAACTTCCCAACACTAATTTCTCTACTGGGACTGCACAAATCCGTAGTATTCCGTAGGCTTATATTTTTTAAATGCGTCGGGGAAAATGAAATCAGTAAAAAAGAAGAAGAATAATAAATACAGGCAACACATAAGCACAGAAATTCGGATCACATTAACTGGAAATATTAACTTTATCACCTACAGTCAGATAGGGTCATGTTAACTAGCCTAACTAGTCAGGTCAACTAACATTATTTAGCAGAACCTGCATACATTTGATTATGTTATTATGATTATGCAGTCATAAATATGAAGACCAAGTTTGTATAAGGAATGACCAAGCATTGTGTAAAATGAAGATAAAAATTTATAAGTTGTGCTAGCTACCTTGAACGTGCCCCTTTTCCTTGTCAGCATGCGCAACGCCATGCGCACGTTCTGTCTTAGAGGCGTACAGCGGTGCACTCATGAGCTTCATGGGTGCGCGCAAAAAACGCAGTGGAATAGGACCTAAAGTAATAAGCAATTATTAATCGTTGTGGTAACCTGAATTTTATGCAAATAAGGATATATTTCATACATTTTTTAAGGACAATTTAAAGAAAGAAAATACATGCGACAAAAAAAAAAAACGAATTGATTCGATTGCCGATACATTTGGAGATTAAAATGCCTGTTATGGCGCATATTTATTTCTTCACATTAGTGATTATAATAAGTCTTTAGTTGTCCACTTGAGGGGTTAATTCACAAAGCGTTCCCAGGTGACAGGATGAGTTAAACCAAAGGGGCGTGTTTTTCTCGGCGTCTCGTCAGAAGCTCGGCTACTTCCTTAAATGTTAGTTTCTTTCACTTTTCATTGTGGTGAAGCTCAGGGAAAGGCGCAAACATTATTTACATGAAGGTAAGTTAACAATCAACGCATACACGCATAATAATTGAACATTTTGAGTGCTGCTTTTTGTTAATGTGCTGTTTGTGTTGCCACTGCTGTTTACTTGTTTTTACCATTAAATCTCTCTGACTGTAGCTCACCTAAACTCGTGAAGTAATTCTATGAAACACTTACTTTTAAAGTCTTGTAAACTCATAGTACTCACAGTAGTACAAGGATACAGTAGTGTTATTCTGGACTTTAAAGAGACTGCTAACAAGTTTACAATATGTACAGTATACATATGCATACCTAATATTATTATTATTTTTTTTTTTATATTTATTTTTTATAAAGAATGGCTGTGCCCTACACCATCAGCAAGATGAGGACAGGTAACTTATGTTTTATTTGCAATTATTTGGAAATGCATAGGATTTCTACTACTACTACTACTACTACTACTAATAATAATAATAATGCTAATGCTAATAGTAGTAGTCTTCATCATCATTGCATCATCATCATCATCTTATTGTTGAATTATTATATAGCAACCACATACATATTTTATAAATAATAACTACCAATTGGTAGTATAGATATTCAGATTCTAAATATTATGATATCAATAAACAATCAAACACTATATGATAACCTTTAATATGATTGAAATCTATATACTGGTGAAATTTATATACTGGTATCATTTTTGAGAACTGGGACAAAACATATTTTTAATAAAAAAATTAAATAAAAAAACTTTATTATTTCTAAAAAATAATATTAATAAACAATTCTTGTTACATACAGTTTGAAAGCCTTTTCAGTGCATTACAGGATTTTTGTCAACACTGTCAGACATTAAAAGAAACGATGTATTTAAATTATTTATTTTCCAAGTAACAACCACGTGTTTTTGTAATATAATTATTTCAGAATTCAACTTAATATCAATTAATCAGGATAAAAACTGGCTTCCTCTAATTTATTACGAAAAATCCATTCTTGCTTTTTACCTAAAAAAAAAGTAAAGTTGTAATAAAATTATTATGAATACAATCTATTTAAAGCTGATGGTGTTGACACACATCTGGTGTTGACATCTATATATGAAATATATAGATATTATTATATATTATAATATAATATATTATCTTGCCTCTCATTATATCGCAGAAGCTTTTATGTTGCACTTGAGATATTATAACAGTAGGCAGTGTCGTCATGAACTTTAACATCATACTGTGATATTTCAGATTTCACAGGCATTCCTCACATAGCATTAGGCAGTGTCTTCACTGTCGCACAATAAGTTAACACAGCGAGAAGAATTTCCTGACGATCTTGATGTCTGACGGTGTTGACAAAAATTCCACCTTATGCTAGATAATTTCTGAAATGAATGTGGGAGCCAGTTTGTTTTTGCATATTTAGCTGGATGCATATTTAATGTGCTTGAAATTCAATAATTTAAATAATAATTACCTCAAATTATATGTAAATAAAGCCATACTGTGTTGACATGTTATGGTTGTGATCACAGCAGTATCAATGTCAAAATTTGAAAATACTGTAGCAAAAAATGTTCAAACTTACAATAAACTGAGCAGTTGAACAGGTCATAGAACAAACAGGGAGTCATGAAGAGGTCCTTCAGTCGACCACAAGTTTGCCTGACTATTTATTTTTTAGAAATGTCTGACGGTGTTGACAGAAACTCAGGACACAAGGTCAGCAAAAAATTAGATTTAAAAAATGTAATAAATTCATATATATATATGCACTGTGATGGATAGGAACGCTGTCCATGTTGCACCGTGCCTCATGCCCAGAGTCTCCTGGGACAGGCTCCAGATATATAGTTGGGTCCAAAGGTCTGTGACCATATTGTAAGGGTGTTTTTTGTTTTCCCATTTGATCTCTAATATTGTGTAATATCTTTGTAATATCCCTCACAGTTTCGGTTTACTAGCACCTGATAACTTAATCAAAATCTTTACACAGGATTAAATTTTGCAAAACTCTGATATTTATGTGAGGATCTTACACAATTTAGTTGTGAGAAAATATGATCTTTTCATATGAGAATCATACGGTCTCATAAGGGGTAGACATGGAAATAAAGTTTTAAAAATAAGAACTACGTAAAACAAAGCAAATACATGTAAAATATCTTGATTATATTTGTAATATTGACCATGTTAACTACTTTGCAGGAAAAAAAGGTCAGGTCTTATCTTATCCAGCACTATGTCTATTGTTTAGACAAACCTTCGAAGGATTTGATGTAATGTGAGTCATCAGGTTTTACAAACCAGTGGAAACTGTGTCAGCTCAAATGCTGTGTCATTATGGCATTATGGGGAAATACCAAATACTACGTTCTTCAAAGCATGTAAATCAGTTGGAATTTCAGAGTTTCTTAGTTTTTGGTACTTCCACATTTGCTCTAGTGACGAAGTGCTCGTGAACTGAAATAGACTCAACAAAGCTTATAATCCATTTTAGATTAGAGTGTCATTTGAATACACACTTAAATATGAGGTAAGACATGAGGACAATATGATCTTTTGTACAAAACGATCAACATGGTCAACATATATTGTATATATTTTTTCTTTTACAAAATAACTGCAGCATCATGAATATTAAATATGTGAACATTTACTTTCTTCTAAAATTTTTATTCTGTATTTAGAATAAAATAAATAAATAAAAATCACAGACTTTCAGTGTGGTCTCATGCAGGACCATGTTGTGCATTTGCACACATCCACACACTGTAGATATACAGTACGTACATGAATGTATGTGTATATAATTGTAATTAGAAAGAAAGAAAAAGTAAGAAATAAAATAAAAATAAAGTGCAAATAAAAACAAAAGCATCTGATCAATCCGATATTTGTGTTGCGTGAATCCCAGCTGAGGAAACGGCTCAGTCGCTCAGTGAGGCCATCAATACAGGAGACAAAGACAAGGCCATCCGATGTGTAGAGCAGCTCCTCCAGCTGAACGTTCCTGTGTGTATGCGCCTCACTCCGGAGGTCTATTCTCAAGAGTGCATCAGGTACATTCTTCATTTCCTTCTGCCTTTCCCTGCCTTGTGATTGGAGATTCCGAGATATGAACACAATGCTCCATTCATTCACTGCAGGTTGAGAGTTGGTGTCGAAGATGCGCTGTCTGATGCCTTCATATCTGTGCTGGTGACTCCTGGCATGACGATCTCAGAACTGAAACAGAAGGTACAAACGCCTCTCAGTATTGTGCTGTAATTCATCAAGTGTATCCAGTTGGTGATATGCAGCCCAGTGACACATTCAGGAATTGTTTTGATGCTACTGAGCAGCACATGCATAAGCATGTTGGTACACAGGGTGAGTGACAGTGGGGTGATATTGGTGTCATTACTGCAATACAGTGCTGGTTGGGTTTTAACAAAATATGGATGTATTTTACTGCTGCAATATCACCATTGTCTGTATTTCTGCAGCTACATAATTTGCTGGCAAAGTAAAAGAACTCTGGGTTACAGAGAACAGGAATTTTGAACATTTCTAGTTCCATCACTGTCAGTAAGGCAGCTGAATTATGTTTCCTCTTCTGGAAAAGTTATGCAACAAAAGCAATTGGTATCTCATCTCTCACGCTCTGTCAACATTTTTCTACTTCCTGGTTTTCTTGTTTCATTTCGCTTTGTTATTCCATTACTGAGGTAATACAACTGGAAGGTGTTTACGATACCTAGGTTTAATTAGGGCTTTTTTAAGGTGTGACATGAGAATTGTTGTGTGATTTAGACTTTATTACAAATGAAAGGTTAACTAGTGGTTTAAAATAATGTTATAAATGAATGATAGAGGTTATTCATTATTGCTGCACAGTTATTGCTGTAATGCTGTGGAGAGCCTTTAATAGTGTTGACAACTCAGTCTGACTACTGCAGGATGTTTTTTTTTTTTTTGGATTTTTCCCAGATTTTCCCCCTAATTTAGTCGTGTCCAATTCCTCCCCGTCACTAGGGGGCTCCCACATTAAGGCTACTACTACCACCACCACTCAGTTGGGAGGGCCGAAGACTATCACGTGTTTCCTTCGCACCACGTGACGCCAGCCGACTGCATCTTTGCTCGCTCACGCACCGTTGGGTGCGGCGTAACACACTCGGAGGACAGCGCTATCTGCTCCTTCCGTTGCGCAAGCTCACAGACGCCCCTGATTGGGTTTAGAGCCATGAATACACTAAATACCTCTCATCCCTCCCCTCTGAGAGAGCTCTCTCTAGGCCTCTGGCTGCGATTCGAACCGGCGATCTCCGGATGATAGGGCGAGCACTTTACCACTGTGCCACTCGGAGGCCCTACTACAGGATGTTTAACACGTGTCTGATTCTTTTTCACAAATCCTGCATGCGCTTAAAATGAAATGCACAAGTTTGAGTAATCTTTGACCCACATTAAGTGTCATGTGATCAACATCGAAGTCATCCTACTGAGCAAAAAAATCTGCCTAAAATAATTGCACACAGATATTTGTATTTTCATGTCTTAATCGAACAAAACCATTTAACATCATTCAGCAAAGTTTGCAAACCTTTTTTGTAATATCAAGTACCTCCTTTAGCAGCATGCTTTTGGCATAGCTGAGATCTGTGACTATTATATTCATATTCATATTTTACATCACCAATGAAATAATGTTGCTCAGAAGTACGATCTTTTTGGAACAAAGCTATGTTTAACAGGCGTGTACAAGAACTAAAAGCTCTGAAGCATGGTGGTGGAAGCATTATGATTTGAGGCTTGAAATCACTGATTGATTTGTTCATTCAGTTAGATATTATAATCACCTTATTCTGGTCAGGATTGCAGTGGATACAGAACTTCTTTTGGAATTCAAAACTCTGTCAAAATGTTAGACAAGAATGTCTGGATAGAGGTCTGACATTTAAAGCCTTATCCCAATTTAGATGCTATGCAATGTGGAATTCAGACTTTTGAAGCCTCAAGACATTTAAACATGGGTTCTTCTTCTTGACTGTGTGTGTGATATCTGTTTTCCTGTTTACGTATAGATTAGCCAAGACTATGGCTTCCACCCGTCACTACAGTGCTGGATCATAGAGAAGCGTGTTGCTAAGGATGAAGACACTCTGTTTAGCCACAACGTGACCTGTGATGATGACCAAGCATTTCTCTTCATCAGGTCTGCCCAGTGCGCCAATCTCAGCCGTGAACAGTGGAAACAAGAGGAGCAGGACATGAAGATAGGCGGTATGTATATATTTTTTCACCTCACTTTTATTCAGCTTACAGATTTTTGAATGTTATACAACATTCAGTTTAAAACTTACTTACTTATCCTACCTTACTTGTAACATTAGTAAGAACATTCATAAGCCAAACCTAATATTACAATCAAGGACATTATAGTTTTGCAGTTCCACATGCTGTTATGCAAACCACTTTGTACAGTCACAGTATAGATACGCATTCTACACCCGTTTTCCACACAGATACAAAACCTGTCTTTTGGGGTTCTATATTTGAGTTATCTGGGCAATTGTAAAAATGGTCCATTTAATTTTGCCTGGATTTTACCTACCAATTTAATCCAGTTCAGTTGTGCATGTTAAAATTCGGGCTCAAAAAATGTGAAAGGCTGTTTAAGCCTGATGAATGTTTCTCATATCGTTTGATATACAGTAATATATAGTATAGTTGCAGTGGCAGTCATTTGGTTTGAAACAGCAGCATTCCAACTAGTGCTATGTAAATATCTGATCGCATATCTAATAACATAGAGTTTGACAATAATTTTAATATTTGATTTATTATTTAAATAGTTTTTAAAGTGCTTAATAAATATTCACAGACATCCAAATATTAGCAAAAATGAGAAAAGCATGCAAAATGACAAAAATATAAGAGTGTTTAGTGTATGGTCGATATGGCTCTATATTAACATGGGCAGTGCAACATACTATAGTAAAATACTTTTTGCTTATTGCTGTAGCCTATTATAAAACTATGCATATTTTAATAATGGAATGAATCTGATAAACACTGTAATGGACAAGTTGAGCTCCAATACCCATGAATCTAAGGAGTAAGGGGACCCTGCTGCCAGTCCCAGGAAAGCAGGCATGGATTAGGATTTCTTCAGGAAGCTACAACTCCTTATAAATGCAATGTTGTGCCTCCTTTATTGAGATGTCTGTCTTGTTAAATCTGCTTATGTAAATGTGTAGTGTAGTAAAGCACATTGCACTGATTCATGTTGCCACTGAATTAAATATTAAGGCGAAGTGCTTTACTATGGTAGGCACGCTCTTTAAAGATGGATCGTTGTGCGGTCGCAAATCATATTACTAGGACTGGCCAGCTGGTTACAGCTTATTTCGAAGATATGTGCAGTACCAAATCAGATTGTAATGAAGATATCTATTTTGGTGTATTCAATTACTGTCTGCCTTTAATATATATTTCATGAAGTTCATTGATACATAGAGATTAGATACCATGTTCATTTGACTGCAGATCTGGTTTGTACTGTATGTCATAAAACTGACTATAAACTCTAAACTTAAATCCTAAAACCCTTCTGTATGACATTTAATAGCATACCCTTAATTGCAAGTGCATCGACGCGACCTGAATTCCACCCGAATTGCTTTTCTTTCTCTCTTAAGGTATAATTGAGAACATTGAGGTGCTCAGTAGAGGTACGGGAGAGTTGGGAGCCCGGCGCAAACAACCTCAAGCACCGCCTGAACGAAAACCAAAGCCTCTACCCAAACCAGTGGTGAGGTTTGAACCATTCATTTTTTTTTTTTCTGAAGATAAAATTGTCATAATATAAAATGTTTAAATGCGTGTTGGAGATTCATCTTTATGACCAACCCAGAACACATATAAAATGGTTTAATTTTTGTGTGTATTACAGTACATGTTTCTTAGCACATTTATTTTGTAGTACTAGTGTAACGTTGACATTTGATTCATTTTATTGACTCATTATAGTGAGGCGCAAGCGAAAATAATACTACATTAAAAATGAATCTAGGTCAGGGGTAGCTCAGTGGTTAAGGCATTGGACTACGGTTCAGAAGGTCCCAGATTCAAAATCCTGCAACCACCAAGTTGTCCCTGTTGGGCCCTTGAGCAAGGCCCTTAACGCCCAACTGCTCAGGTGTATAATGAGATAAAAATGTAAGTCGCTCTGGATAAGGGCGTCTGCCGAATGCCTAAATGTAAATGTAAAAATACTATAAAAAGCAGTAAAAATTAATTAATGAAACAAAGTCAGTAAATAGTGTGATGACCTCTTGCTTAAAATATAGTCTCAAGTACAATTTGTGCCATTTTTAAGGAAATTAGCTGCTTAGTTTTACTGAACCTCCTGCGTTTACATTTAGGCATTTGGCAGACGCACTTATCCAGAGTGACTTACATTTTTATCTCATTATACTGTACATTATTGAGGGTTAAGGGCCTTGCTCAAGGGCCCAATAACGTGGGACCTTCCGAACCGTAGTCCAATGCCTTTTACATAATATGCTGCTTTCATTTCTGACCTAAAGATATTTTACTGTAAGATTACATTTAATTTGCTGCCATTCCAATGTTTGGGAATCAGAAACATTTGTTTTTACTGACTTCATAGTGAAATCATAAAATTAACATGTATAACAAAGTTTGTCCAGTACTGTCTATTGTCAAAATAATGATGGGTCAAAATTCTCATCACGATAAAACCCATAAAACTCTCCAGATACTGTATGTGAGAAGCCTGATCAGTCTGCACAGTGCAAGGTACAAGTAAGGCAGTGACACAAGGATTAGATCATGCTAGATAAATACAGTAGTACAGTATAAATACGACATTATGTCTATTACTTTTTATGCGCTTTATCCAGTTCGTTTTTTCTTTTTCTTTTTCGCACATAATCCAAAATACTTTGTATCAGTATGCCTAGAAATGATTGCTATTTCTTGTAGTTCTATTTGCATGATTATAATTTTACCATTAATCACACAAGCGGAATGTCTGTGTCATTATTCCAGATAGGATGGGCCTGTTTGAAGTGCACGTATGTAAACAAACCTACACGGCCTGGGTGCGAAATTTGCAGTGCTGAGAGACCATGCAACTATAAAATACCAGATATATACAAACCAGATCAAGAGGAAATACAGAGACTTCAGCAAGAAGAGCTGGCCAGTCTACAGTACCAACAAGTACGTCTTTTTTATTCTTATTATTCTGTTTGGCATATTGTGTGTTTCCAGGATGCTTTTCTGCTCAGGTCACCTGTAAGGCATCTTCACGATTTAAGTTCCTGTTCCTGTCAGCTCGAAACATTCTGGCCATTCTCCTCTGACCCGTCTCCTCAACAAGGCTTTTTGCTTATATATAAACTGAACGGAATTGCAAAATAGATCAGTATGATTTACAGTTTCTATCAGTTAATTATTCAGGTATTGCAGGTTTATATGATAATATTCAATAGCTAATATTTATACTGGTCTCGTATTGAATTAAAAAAGGCATAGTGATGTTCAAATACATATTAATGTAATGTTATTTATGAAATTGTAACTATGTATTTACCTCTGCTTACCGAATTATAAGGATCACACAACGTATAGTTTGAATTCCGTTCATGGTCTGTAATCTCTCAGTCCATCATAGAAGAACGAGAGAAAAATTTCCTCAGTCTGCTGGAGACTGACAAACATGACCTGGTTAGTAACAGGGAGAATATTTGCTGCCCCATTTGCTGTGATGAGGTCCGGGCAGGAGAGGGCGCCACACTACGAGAGTGCCTTCACAGCTTCTGCAGGTAGTAAAATGACCCTCACAAATGACACCAGAGTTTTAGTGTAAATCATGAATGTGATAAAAAGTGACTATGTGACCAATTTTGATTTTATAGAGAATGTGTCAAGATGACCATTCTGACCTGTCAGGATGCAGAAGTAGCATGTCCTTATGCAGACGGGGAGTACTCCTGTCACTGTACGCTTCAGGACCGAGAGATTAAAACAGTAAGTCCTGATGCTCAAAGTGCAGTATAGACTATGATGAAAATTTTTCTTACGTCGATGGGGAACGCTAACAATTTGTAGTAAGATTTATAGCTGTACCGATCCTGTATAAAATCCACCTTGAGCTGGTCCATTACCCATAATGCTATTTAACTACCTGCTGATAGAGGTGTAGTGGGGTGTAGCACATGCTTTATTTTTAGCTCAAGACAATGATGTGTCAGTGTTTCAGTTATTTAGTCCTGTACAGTCTGCTTAAACGGACCAGCTTCCAAAGCCTCAACATTTCGCCGTCTTGTAGATCGCCAGCTACCTGAGGCGAGTTTCTGCAGTAATGACGGGTAGTTGATTTTTATTGGTATAGTGGATAGCACTGTGTCCTCGCACCTCCTGGGCAAGGGTTCGATTTCCACCTCAAGTCTGTGTGCGCGTAATTTGCAAGTTTTCCCCTTGGTGCTTGGTGGATTTCCTCCAGGTACTTTTAAGGTTCCTTTAATTGCACAGCTCACCAGTGGGGTTTTCTATGGAGGGGTTTGATCGGAGAGTCAGGGCTTTGAGGTCACCACTGTTGTGCCCCATAAGTCCCAGCCACTGAATACAGTACAGTGCCAGTTCCAAGCCCATTTGGAAAATGGCAGGGTCGACAGGAAAGGCTTCTGGTGTAAAAGCTGAAGATCTTGCGGATCAAATCATCTGATATCATCTGATATGAAGCTCCGTAGGATAAAAGGGACAAAAAAAAAAAAAAGACACAGCTCAACAATGGGGCACTTAAAATTCTACTGAGGCCATTATACACAATATACTGTAATAGTAAAGCATCTGTATTTTTTTTTTTACAGAGTTTTCATTGTATGTGCAAAGAAAATGGACTTTGTCCACTCCGTCGTGACTGGCTTTTAATGTAATGTTTCACTGTTTGAACAGTTCACGATACAGTATTTTATAGCACATATAACTCACAGCTTGTTCATCGTGGGTGTGGAGGAAATAGAATTGCAATAGGAACCAAAAGTTCAAACCACACAAACACTTTTAATGTTCGTCCAAAGTGCAAAAACTGCAGATTTTCAGTCCCATTCAGTTGTTATGTTAAGACATGAAGGACAGCTGCTCTGGAATAGTTCTTTCAAGAACAGTACTGTCAAGTGCCTTTGCAAAACGCATCAAGCACCAGGATGAAACTGGCTCTCATGAAGACCTTCCCAGGAAAGCAAGACCAAAACTTTCCTCTACTGTAGATGAGAAGTTCATTTAGAGTTACCAGGCTCAGAAATCATTAATTAGCAGTGCTTCTGATTAGAGCTGTTATGAAGGCTTTACTTTACTAAAGCAAAGTACAAATTCCCATAACATTTATTGCCATAAATAACATGGAGTGGATTTCAGAAGAGTGTTACCCTTGCATCAACACAACCGTCGTCTGAAATCTCTCTTCTAGCTCCTGACACCTGAGGAGTACCAGAGGTTTTTGGAGTTGAGGCTGAATATTGCTGAGTCACGCAGTGAGAATAGTTACCACTGTAAAACCCTGGACTGCCCCGGCTGGTGTATATTTGAAGACGATGTCAACGAGTTCGCCTGCGACATCTGCAGCGAGACAAACTGTCTCCTCTGCAAGGTGAGGTCTAAAAACCCAGGCTACGAAAGGACCATAGTTCTATCATAGTCACTATTACATGATTGTAAACATAAGGCATAGGGTATATAAAGGAGTATGTGTGTGTGTGTGTGTGTGTGTATGCTATAGGCCATTCACAAAGGCATGAACTGTAAAGAGTACCAGGATGACCTTCGCCTCAGAGCAGAGAACGATGCTGCAGCCAAAAAGACTACAGAGGCACTAGAGGTTAGCCAACCAATGCAAATTTACACACAATACAGACTAAAGTAGCCATAAACCATGAAATATTTGCTGCTAGAAATTTACTGTAAGCTTAAGTTTTTTAGTTTATCCATACAGTATCTTCAAACATTTGCATGACGATACTAAATGATGCAAAGGGAATATATTTGATTGTCCAAGATTTCTCACCCCGATATCATTACATTGTACAGCATGGATCATCAACTACATATATGGATTATGGTGTTAAATAGAATTTTCATTCCTCAGATTGCTAACCTGCCAAATGTATATTGCAGAGTTTGTTGCAAAATGGTGAAGCCATGTACTGTCCTAAATGCAAAGTGATTATCCAGAAGAAAGACGGCTGTGACTGGATCTGCTGCCTCATGTGTAAGACGGAAATTTGCTGGGTGACCAAGCAGGCCAGATGGGGACCTCAGGTATACCTGCATTAGTGTTTAATTCCGAATGTACAGTAGTTCACTTACAGTGCACTTATCAGCCATAATATTAAAAACATCAACGTTAAAACCAGTTAGGTTTGTGCCACTTGTGTACCCCGTCCACCGTCCCCCGTCCCCCGTCATTGGCAGAAGGTCCTTTGGCTGCTGTGGGTTGTTTGGTGGGGTCTCAGTTGATCAGAGTGTAGTTTCTGGTTTTCTTATTGTTCAGATGGTTCTGTTTCTATTGTTGTTAATCCACTGTCTCTTCATCGTCCTCAGGGTCACGGAGATGTCTCAGGTGGATGTAAATGTCGCATCAACGGTGCTCCTTGTCACCCAAGTTGTCAAAACTGTCACTGATCTCTAATGTGCCTTGTGAGGACGTATCATTTTTCTACCAACACTCATTGTGGAGTAAGAAAGTAATCTCTTCTGTAACTAGCAGAATTATGAATCATCATCATTGTGGTATGTGATCGCAATCTTCTTAACACATTGTGTCATCTGTTAAGAAAGAAAGAATCCGGTTTGTTATTTGGATATGATGATGACCAAATTGTGTTTTAGATAGTGACCAAAGCAGATTTTGCACATTAAGCATCATGGCACTAAGATCCTAGGATGAATTTTTGTAGCATTGTTGTGTCAAATATCCCATCTTCACCTGCACATTGCACAAGTGCTACCGAGAATGGAGCATAATGTCTATCACGTACTGTACATCTGTCAAGACGCCAGTCAACGGCATCCTTTCAAACCACTGTGTCATAGGGCAGTCACTCAGAGGAGAGTGTTGTCTAATCTCTTCTACACACACACGACCCACAAGAGACAACAGGGCCATTCTTCCACCCTTGTTTCCACCCGGTTTTGCTTTCTTTACCTCCGGCTACGGATACCTATGGCATTATCATCAGCGGGATTCGAACTTGAGATCTCCTGATAAGGTTGTCACTCAGGAGCTCTGCATATTAAACTCGTGCATTATTCTATAAATATGTCATGTAATTTATATACAGTTAGAGGTTCGCCTTCAAATAAACTGATCGTAACATGTTACTGATGGATTATAATTTACAGATATTAATGCTTTATGTGTAAAAAGTGCTCTTTTACAATACTGCAATAATAATCACATGTGACATGTTCATGGTTTCCTAGAAGTTTATTTGTTGGTCAACATACATTGCAGATTAATAAACCATTATTAAAGCAAAATCAGAGACATATTTTCATTGCAAAGTGCAAACATGAAGAAAACAGTTCAGTGCAAATAAATGTCAAATACTTATTAATAACTTATGATCAAGTAAAATTAAGGATTAAACACCAACTGTGAATGCAGTTCAGACTTGTGTTACAAAGTGATGATTAGTGAAAACGATAAATTCTGTGCTATTTAAAATAGAGACATCAGATATGTGTACAGATTGTTTTTATTACATTGGATTCTACATCCATGCCATCAGTTAACTAAAGCAGTCTCAGTGTTTACTCTCTACATGTTATAATGCAGAATTAAATAAGGCCTCTGCTTACAGATTATACTGTAATGGAACAGGAATTGTGCATAACAAAGATTGCTGCATAAAATATTGTAGCAGGTAGTTCCGTGGTAAATAATACTTTAAAATTATTAGAAGATCTCAGGGCTTTCATAAATAATGAATTTGTATTATACATTCAGAATGTGTGTACTGACTCCACAAATTATCCAATTCGGTGTATTTTTGTCCAGGCAGGATCATTATTTATTAATTTCCTCTCCATGGCTCATGATTAGCTCAGAGAAAAATCGGGCAAATCTTACAGAACCATCTTTTAAACTGATTGTACACTTATCAAATTTAGAAAAAGACCACTGGACAATACTCAAGGCTCTGTTTTGGGTATCATCAAATCTGATGATATGCCATATTATGTACTTCACCTATAATTTAAATACAAATGTTCCTGTTTTTTGCTCAGATAAAGAACATACAAACGGACAGTTTAGTGATATTGAAAATAACGAGCTGTATTAATTGCAAAAAAAGAAGAAAAAAAATCTGGTGTAAATCCAACATTGACATTGCAATCTTATGAATCTCAAATCCATCACATTGGATTCGTGAATCTGCGACTTTTTTCCAGTACAAACCTTTTATTACTTTTACAAATCTTACTTTACACTGTCTTATACCATAAAGGTCGCAAATATGACATACAGTTAACGTACCTACAACTTTAAATGTACATTTCTGAATCACTGCTTATGTTGCTTGGGTATATGAGTACAATATTTATGAAATCTTACTTTTTGAGAATTTGGTGCAACTGCATGGGTCCAGGAAGGTAAGGACGAGGAGCCAAATGGTCAGCTTCAGAGAACTGGTGTACATGAGACCAAGTTAATGTGTCCAGAAAAGGTCACATAGGTGTGGCAAAGTGGTCAGCTTCAGAGATTTGATGTGGTTAGGGGGCCTGAATGACAAGGGTCATTAAAACATAGAGCTGATGGCATGGGCTGAAATAATAATGGGGTGAAGCTGATGAGGGTGTGGCCAAGTGGGTGGATAGTTAGTAACCTATTAACCCATTGTAATGGGGCTCTATTAGAATATCAATGACAGAAAGCACCTTTTTAAAGTCTTTCTGGATAAGAGCATCTGCCAAATGCCTAAATGTAAATGGCCCAGAAAGGTATGGAGGTAAGGACAAGTGGAGGAGTCCAGAGAGAGATGGCGGTAGGGGCAAGTCGAAAAGTTCAGGAAGACAAGGAGTGATGGACAGTTGGAAGAGTTCTGAAAGGAAGGGGCAAGTAGGGGCAAGCTGATGAGTCTGGAAAATATAAAGAGTAAAATATAAACTCACTGTACAAGTTGTACTGTACAAAATGAGTAACACATGATAAGGGAAAATACAAATTTTGTGTGACAAATTAGAGATTTACAAAATTGCCTATGGATTCAGAATTCATAAAATTACTAGTTTGCAGCTACAGTATTGTGTGACTACTGCTGACAACTCCATATTTAGGCAAACCTACTCAAATATAAGCTTACACTATTTCGCACAACACAAATACTTCTCATGGCTCAGTAGTGTGTTTCTCATCATCTGCAGCGCCAACCAATAGAGAAAAACACTTAATTAGGCCTCACAAATATAAATAACAAATGAAAAAAAGACAGCCCATCTCAAAGTCTTTGGAAAGAAACAGGCATGTTCGGTTCGGTGCATGTTAAGGGAACAGGAGGTCGAGTTTGGGTGCCCACTCCAGAGCAGAGTTCACGACAGCTAATGCAGCGGCCCCCAGTGCCACAGTAATGCCCATCACTGCCAGTCTGACGAGCCGGCGAGCAGCAGGTCGAATTACGGCCACGGTGCCACGCTGAGGGTCGACGGTGGTACCATGCTGCTGCTGCTGCTGCTGCTGCTGCTCTCTCCGTCTGCGGCGAAGCACTGTGTCGGGCCGCTGCTGCGCCGAGGCCAGCTCAAAGTCTGTGAAGGTGGACACGGCTGTTCTGTAAGAAGAAAAGAAATCCTTGTTTATGACATTTTGCAATCGACTCAATTAGGCCGTTACGATAATTCATTCTATTAATACTATCATTACTCTACTAATAATCAGTTTCAATGTTGAAACTAGACATATTGCAAATTATTCTGTGCTTGCCAAGGTTTTAAATAAAATGTTAGTATTTTGGACTGAACTAAATTAATTTAAGATTTCTTGCTTTACAATTTGCAGCACATTAATCAGCAATTATGATCAGGCTAGATCAAGATAAAATGCAACATATAAGTGAAATTGAATGAACAAAAACAATGATAAAACCTAAGCAATAATGAAGCAATGTGTAATGTGTGCTATATTGGTGAAAGGCAGGAAGTCAGAGTGGATGGACAGCAGGAAACGTGACTCACTGCTGAGTGCGTTCCTGTGTGGTGCCCTTCGCCAGCTCGGATGGAGGGAACTGGACGAAAAGGTCTCCGGCTCGGCTGATCAGAATCTCGTAGGGGAGATCCTGAGGGATCTGAGAGAGCAGGTGGTGCATCATGGCCATGTCACACTCACAGTCCAACACCTCTTCTTCTCGAAACAGCACGATCTGATCACAGACATGATGAATAGATGAGGCCTGATCATGGGTAACATGGGTAGTATGTGGAAGAAATTACAGTATGTGATTCTAATTTTACTTATATATTCTACAATATACAGAATATGTCAGATTTTCTTTAAGAATAAATGTCTAAATAATTAAACAGATTTAATATATAACAGGCATGGAATTTCATGTCATTGTTTCAATAGTAACTGCTTAATGACTCCATGACTTGTATGTTATACTGTAGGTTTTGCATAAAAATAAATGAATTAAAAGAAATATTACTTAAAGAAAAATGTACAGTCATTTATATGGTGACGTACTGTACATGTTTGCTTAATATTTATGGTGGGAGTCTCCAGTGTCAGCTCTTTGTAATAGTTGATACATTTTCCCCGCAGGAACGTCATCATCAAGGATTCAATTTCAGACAGTTGTAGCTATAAACGCGCAATTCCTGATACATTTTAAATCATAATCCTTAATTATAAGAGGAAGAAAACACTTTGTGATGTACTTCTGCTGAAAATAATCCATATTTAGTCACATGACATCACCTTGCTGTTGATTACTTTCTTATAATAGCACAACCTTTTATTCTTATTCCTTAAATATCTGAAGTAACAAGAGAATTAAAGGATTATGAGTAGAGAATAAATAAATAGCTTCTATGTACGAGGGGTGTTCAAGTCAAACCGGGACTTTTGCTTGGGCAGAATAATACAAGACAGTTATGAAAGTAAAAACTCCTCCTTATTTCTCCATATAATCCTCTGCTACACTTATGCAATTATCGCACTAGTGCTTGGATATCATCAAGGTAAAAAGTGCTGGCCTCCCAGGAACTCCTTTAAAGTCCCAGTTTGACTTGAATGCCTCGTACATATACTTTATTATACCCTTCATCAGATAGTGATCATTTAAGCAAATTTCCAGGAAATCTTGATTTGATATAAAATATACAGACTTTGTTCTAGAATCAGGAGTATGGTCCTGTTCATTCTATATAGTCATACAATAAGAAATAATAATAAAAAAAATATATAAATCAAAATTAATCTTACAGAAAAAAAAAAAAAAAATAAGATAAAGTGTTATAACCACATTAATACAACCTCTACCTACCTACCTATCCTATCACCCCCCGAAGTATCAACCTACCTACTTACAACTGAAATGCAAGGTACCTGATTATTACAATCAATATTAATGTGACACTTTGTGCTTTCTGTCCATCTCAAATAACAAAAAAAGAAAAAATGCAGGTGCCATATCTATTAGCAGCACTCACAGATAATGGCTAATGAAATATTGATAATTCTGTAAAAGCCTAAATAAAAGTGCAAAGTGCCAACACAGGCAGTGCATGCTGTAAATATCTGTACATTAAATTCTGCCAAAAGCTTAATAAGAGCCCAAGTTGAACTTATGAACCTGCCACTGCTTACCCAAAATAGCAGAGTAAGAATACCTGTCCTTAACAAGAGAGCACGGAGTACTATAGAAACATTCAGCTGAATGAACTCACCACAGCAGCAAAGTAAATTGGCATCAGTGGATGGCAGGCCAAGAAGAAATCGTACAACCGTACTACATGGCGGAAATCTGATAAAACATGGCCAAACCAGGTGATGAGCCAGCTCAGGGCGAAGATGGTGCCCACTTCAGCTCTAGAGATAAATAAATAAGAGGACATTCTTATTTTACCTTTAAAGAAACATAATATAGGGAGTATTACTGTAAATATAATATATAGTGTAATACTGTATGTGTAATGTAATATATATAATGTACAGTGTATAGCTTTTGGTAAGAAGCATATTACTAGAGCTACATGATTTGATTAAGAAATAAAAACTGTGATTATTATGACACATATTACAAATATGATTTAGACTTGGAGACATGTAACAATTTAATGTACAGTTTAATATTCATACATTTATCTAGGGTACCAGGAAGCAATAACAGAAATGATCACATTAACACAAGGGCCGTTCAAATCAAACCTGGACTTGACAGATGAAATTTCCTGTGAATGAAGGCGTAAAACATTTACAGAAGACCTCAAGCACCCATGAGCACTGAGCGAGTCGAATGCATGAAAACCGACAGATGACTTGATGCTAATTTGTGGAAAAGACGTCTCTTGGGCTATTACAGGAATTCCTATTACAGCATTTTAAGTAAAGGTAGTTTTTACTCTCATAACTGTGCTCTGTTATTCTGCACAATAAAAAAGTCCTGGTTTGACTTGAACATCCATTGTATTTATTCAGCACCGCAAAAAAACTATTTTGAAAAATACACAAATACTTCAGTTATTGACAAATTCTACATAAACTCCTGCCTATGTGCATATGACCTGTAATAAATTGCAGCCTTTTGTGGTTAGATAATTGCATCAGTCCATATCCCGATTTTGATTTTTATATGATTAATTGTGCAGCACTTATTGTTTTTATTATCATGGAAATCAAATCTTCTACTATATTTTAACATTATAATAAGCATAATTTTAAGGCTAATTAATTTCAAGCTTTATATATGCTGCGTTAATGGTTTGACAATACTGTCATGACTAAAAATTCACCTTAACAGTCCTGAACAATCTCAACACAACAATCAACTATGATGAAAATGTTTCTGGCAGTTTAAAATTTCCAGAAACCATAATACCTCATAATACAGTATATACATGGTATGCAAGAAATTTACTCACTGTTCCATGAAATCATACACCTCTGGGTTGACTCGCTCTATAATCGGCATAAGGTAGTTGAGGATGTGTTTTGTGTTGTCCATGGTGGGGTCCATAAAGTCCCTGTAATGAGCAAAAAATAAAATTATATAAAATAAAATGTATGAAACAAGTATATACAACTAAATTAAATTCTCTTTCTCTCTCTCTCTCTCTCTCTTATACCAAACTAATAAACCCATTACAAATCGATCATATGTGAAAATAGGCTTGAAAAACATAAGGAAATATGTATAAATGACAGAAATCAGATTGTCCCTGATAAGCCAAGGGCGACGGCGCTGAGGGGAAAAACTCCCCAATTGGCAATAGGAAAAAACCTTGAGAGGAACCAAACTCAACATCCTCTTTTGGGTGATTTCAAATAGTGTAAGTGCCATAAGTCAATCCCTGGAATATTTAAGTTCTATATAATGGTGCTGAAGTTTTACACTTGTTTTGTATTACCATGGCCAACATGTGGTAAGAGGACATTCCCCACATTGTTACACCACAACCATCAGCCATGGATTCATGATGCCAAAATCAGCATCTGCAGGCTGTAGTAGAAACCAGATCATTAGATTAGGTGATATTGAACTGTCCAGTTCAGGTAGGAGTGGAGAGTAGAGTCCACACACTTCAGGATCTATTTTCTGGGGCGCTTTTCTACTCTCCACAGATAATGAGTTACTATAGACTTCCTGTCAGCTCTACAGAGTCGAACCATTACTCGCGTACCTTTCTTCTCAATGCTGGATACTTCAGTGGTAAGTGAGATGTGTGTTACATAAAGTTTGCAATGAAATTCTAGTAGTAGTGAGGACTGTTTCACTACTAATCAAAAAGCTAATTACGGGTCTGTCCATGTGCCATAGGGCAGATGGAGTGACAAATACTCATCACGCTTTGTTTCTTACAGGGTAGTGTTGCTCAGGACCTTGCTCAACTGGGCTTGACCCAGGGACCAACTGATCACCAGTATGGCACCCAAACCACCAAGCTATCCCTGCCCGCCCCACAAAGAAAAGCTAATTAAGTATCTAAATTGCATTTGTTCGAAAAACACAACCCAACCTGAGATGGTGTGTGGAGAGTTTCTCCACCAACGCAGTGGCGAGGCGTTCTCCCAGCACGAGCAGGAACGTGACCACGATGTCGTGATAGCCCTGATAATAGTGCAGCTGGGGGTTTTTCTGCAGCACACGCAAAATGATGTCGATCAACTCCTCCTGCAGTCCCATCCTCTGCTCATCAGGCATACCTGCACACAGGGAACATCAAGTAACTGCATCATGTTTACAGCAATACCTGGTAATCAAGCCGTCATCACACACTCGACCCAAACTGGGACGAGCCCTTTAACATGGGGCATGGGAGCATGTCTGCGTCACTGACCTGGAGGAAAGCGTCTCAGGGATCTCTGCACATCCAAGAGCACCTGGTTATAGTCCTTATTATTCTCTCTATCCACTTCGTCTGGAGAGAAATAATTTTTATTGTGAAATATCAAATACCTACAGTATGAGTCAAAAGTTTGGACACAAATATGGATGTTTTTTTCTGTATTCTAGAACAACACACTACATTATATTTCAAAATGATGAAATAACATTTTTTAACAAACATACAAATTACCAAGCTTTTCAGGGATGTTCTCTACAGAGACATTCAGTAGCCGAGGCCAGACTTTGCGACGGATCTCGTCGGTCATGAGCCCTCCTTCACTGATGGCCATCCTCCTCAGCGTGGCCACGTCGACCGGCGTTGCGTTCAAAGCCTGTGTGATTTCTGCCATCTTCCTCTTCCTCTTCCAGTCAGCATCTGTTTCCACACACATATACACACAGTCTCAGTTGTTACCAAGGCAATAAACCTTGCCTAACATAACTGCAAAAAAATATTTGACTGCTACACAAAGCCAGACAGACATTGTGAAATTAAATGTTATTCTTAACCTTTTCCCTCAAACTTGTTATTTCCCTAAGAGCAGTGAAAAAAAAAACAGAGCCTGAATCCCAAATACCTCTACACTTTATAACATGCACTGAAGGACGGGTCAGGGATTCTATCCCAGTACATTTTTTATTAAAATCAGTGAATATCACCTCAGCTTTCTCAAAAGGCTTGAAAAATATAATGAAAAATATCCTGTGTTCAATCAGCAAAGAGGAACGTTCAAAATCATTTGACAGTGTTTTATATTAATACTAGAAGTTTACCTGTGTCTCCGCCCGCATACATCCTCCATCTAATAATGACCAAATGGGGATATATTATGACCTCACAGTATGGTATAAAGGTTGATGATGATGCCGGCCACAAGAGTGATTTCTGTTTTAGATATGCTTCACATTGCTCCATTATTTCGTCAGCTCTTAAATCTGACTGTCGTATGTGCCGCCTACAATTACATTCATTGAGTAACTCAGTGAATTATACCGATGATATGATGGCGCTGCCTACTGATACGTTCCGTGAGGAAAACCTCTGACACGCCTGTGACGGAACTACTGTACCTGTGAAAAAAACGACCACCGCCCATTTTCCAAACAAAGAAACAGACTTCTGTTTTACGTATAGAGATATAGATATGGATTAATCAGCTATTGTGGTTTCCCTGTTGACACATGTCCATCAAGTTTGAGGACGGAGCTTCCAAAGGAGCACTGATGAGAGGCTGTGTGTTTAGCTGTCGGACTCAAACTTAAACAATCTTTCTGAAAACTCTTAGCCCTAACGGGCATTTATGTACACTGCAGTGAAAGAGTCCAGTGGTCTGTCGGCTGCTCACATCGAAGATCTCAATTGGCGCAAAACATTGGCACTTTCCACTGGCCCTTATTGACGTAACCCACCCATTTTTATCGGGGCTTGGGATCAGCAAGGGGGTTTGGGCTTTGGCTGGGAATCGAACCCGGGCGAGAAGCCTACCACCAATGCTCACACATGGGTATGAAATATATATTTCACACATGGGTATGAAATATATATTTTTGGTATTCCGACACATAGGCCGATAGATATGTATATATCAGTCATTCTTGTGGCAGGGGTCGGGTTGCCGGCTTGACGCCCGATTGTCATTCACACACTACGGGCAACTGGAAAAGCCAGTTAACCGAATCTCAATGTCTTTGGAGTGTGGAAGGAAAATGAACCACCCAGAGGAAACCCACCGAGCATGGGGAGAATGTGTCAACTCCACACACACACACACACACACAGACCAGAGGCGAGAATCAAACCCAGACCCTGGTGGGTGTAAGTTCACAGTGCTAACCACAACACCTCCTATATTAAACTTACAATGGTGTTTACATTTAAAATAAAATGGATGGAGATTTTAACCTTTAAAATTTAAGTTATTACTCACTTTTTTTGGTGCATAATTTAATATTTAACAACAATATTATTTTGATGGGTAACAAATCAAATGGGAAGATAGTGAACCTACATTGTGTGTGTGTGTTTGTTTGTTTGTTTACCTTGTTTTCCAATCCCGTCCAAAGACACAGAGGAAGCTCCGATATTTCTGGACTTTTTCAGATTCATGATGTTGTCGACATATTAACAGTAACATCACTAAACACACATACACACGCCATCCGCTCGCCGACACATCCTTGATCCTTCTCTCCTAACACCAGCTACTGTAACACCCAGCTCCGAGACAGGCCTCGGACACTCAGATCACCAGCTTCTCCCGCACTGAGCTACACAGTGACCTCAGACCAAACGCGGACATTTCACACATGTACAAATGTGTATCTAAAAAGTAACATAGTAGCAAAGTGAGCGTCTGGACATAAGTATAAGTATAAACAGAGCCCGTGACTGCAGAGCATCCTCTCTGAGCTGGCGTTCTCTATGCGGAAGTGAATGACATTAACGCCAGTCAGACTCCGGCAAAATAAAAGTCTTGTTGAAAACCAGCCCCTACATCTTCTCATGGTTCTTGTTATTCCAGGACCAAGGTTGGAAACCTGTGCCACAAGGGATATCAGTCATATTTTCCTTGTATAAGAAATAATCTGGTTGTTCCTTATATTCAGGTCATCAACAGACCTCATTTTGCTCCAACATAAATGATAAATTATTCCCACTTGACTCAGTGGAGCCACCCCAGATCATAACACTGCCTCCACAGGCTTGTACAGTAGGAACTAGACATGATAGGCTTTCCATTCACATCTCTTCTTACGCTTACCTCTGGAATCATCATATTACCTTTTTCCAGTGATCCACAGTCTTATTCCCCAGTCAGGCACATTCTACACTCCATTCTTTATGCTCCCTAGCAAAAAAAAAAAAAAAAATTTTATATATATATATATATATATATATATATATATATATATATATATATTATTATTATTATTTTCCCCTCCAGGTTTTCTTAAAGCTACACAGCTGTTTATTCCCAGTCCACTGAATTCGCTTCACATCGTGTGTGTGTGGAAATGCTCTTAGTTTCTTTGAACATAACTATGAGTTCTGCTGTTATTATTTTTATTTACAATTGGAGTTCACTAATCATTTAAGTCATCTCTGATCATGGACATTCAAAAAAAAATTCTGATCACATTTCTTCCTTGAAGATTAAGGTTCACCACGATGCTTTCAGGTTTTAATAAAGAGCTTTACAGTACTTAACCCATTAAAATGGATAGAAACCCACTTCATCAGTTAGGGCCAAATAACGTGTAGCCAGCTGAACTGCAGTGATAAATATGGTTTGTGTCCAGCCTCAGGTCTGTGTGCATGTTCTTCCCATGCTCAGTGGGTTTTTATCTGGGTTTACTCCCACAATCCAAAAACATGAAGCTTAGGCTATTTGGTGTTCCCAAGTTGTCCGTAGTGTGTGAATGACAATCGGGTGTCAAGCTGCCAGGTAATCTCCAGGCTAGTGAGTATCAATCAATTGGCTGATCTGCCGGGTGACAAGGGACGAACCAAAACACCCACAGTATACCCACAAAATACCCGAGCTTCATTTTTTAAAGAGATTTTCCCCGACATACAACGTCAGGTCATGTATCACAAATTAAATTCGTTTCATATAATTCTATTCATTTATTCTCATAAATTGGTATAGCATTCAATAACTACGCGATATGGGACTTTTAATTTGACAGGTCGCTCGACCCGTGAGGACCCACTGGTCTGTCACATGACAGCGGCCCAAAAACCGTCAACAAATCTTTCGGGTGTTTGTTTTTTCCTCGAAAAATCTTGTGCCTTTTATATAAACCGTGAAACGTCGATGCAGTGATTGTTGCAGAAATGCTGTCTCGGCTGTTAAAGGAGCATCAGGCAAAGCAAAACGAAAGGAAAGAACTTCAAGGTATGGACTGTAGATAGTGTAGATCCTGTTATAGTGCAGGATGAACCGGGTGTGAAAATTTTTGATGATGTGTTTCTGAAAAGAGGAAGGGGTGAAATGCATTAACAGTTACCACCTGGGGTAAAATAAATAAATAAATAAATAAATAAATAGAAATAAAAAGCCAGGTTATATCCAACTACAAACCAGCAGGTTACTGGGGATTTCTCTGCCCTAACGTGTCTAATAAAGCTTAAAGGGAGGTTCATATGCTAGATGCATCATCAAAAAGCTTTCAGATGATGCCACAGTAACAATGTGAATATTTGCTGATTATAGCAGTCACGATCAGTCAGCACAGTGGCGTAGTGGTCAGTGGAGGGTCGAGGGTTCGATTCCCACTTCAGGTCTCTGTGCATGGAGTTTGCATGTTCTCCTCTTGCTTGGTGGGTTTCCTCCCACAGTCCAAGGACATGCAGATTAGGTTAATTGGTAAGGATGGCCAATCCCTACCAATCACCTCCCAATACAGTATTATCACGATACCTAGGTGCCAATTCGACTAATATTGAGATTCTGTAAGTATCTCCATTTTATAATTACTGTATCCAGATTACCACATGGAAAGAAAATGTTTAAATATGTGTAAATAGTTTAGAGTGGGCCACCTGAAGGATTATAAAAATAAATAAATAAATAAATAAAAAACAGGTGACAGCTACGCAGCTTTTAACGAATGCAACATTTGATAATGTAACTCCATAAAAACGCGTTCCTGTTGTGCCACTCGGAAGCTTCTGCATTCGTTACAGAATCATTTGTATCTGAGGCCGATCAGTCAAACACTGGTCATGGCCAATTGAACTGAGGAAACAAAACAAAAAAGGGTCTTTGGTTATGGCACTACAAAGACTCTCTCTATCTTTATGACAATTTCTGTTATAAAGATGCAGTGGTAGTGTGCAGGAACCGGACAAAAATAAAAATGGCCATGGAAGGAATGACTTGCTGCTATTCTGTATATTTACATTCTTTTGGCTGCCCCCGTCAAGGGGTGGCCACAGAGGACAATCTGACCCACACACAACTTGGCACAAGTTTTACAATCGCCCTTCCTGATGCAACCCTCCCATTTTGGGACCAGCACAAGATGCAGTGGATGGGTTATATGGAGTGTGGCAACCCACCAAGAGCGGGGCTTGAACCTGGATCCTAAGCGCCCCAAATCAACAACCTGGCACTCAAACCACATGAGCTACTTGCTGCTGTTGTGTGTAAAACAGTAAAATGAAAAGAGTTTAAAATAAAAGTCATAGATCATAGGTAGGAACAATGGTGTTCAGTGATTGATCATGACAACAAAGATGATTATTGATTGGCTGTTAGGGACATCCGTGAGAAGTAGGAGTGCAACTCACTACTATTTTGATAATCAATTAATCTATCAATTGTTGAATCAGTTGTTCATCGGATTACAAATGGCACAATTATTTGATGGCTCTTATTTAGCTCAATTTGGCTTGATGTTGTTTTTGTGCATGTGGTAAGCAAGAATCAAGATAATAATGAAGATAAAAACTTCATAAA